>JAHWFP010113875.1:38103-103019 GCA_023313725.1 Lithobius niger
CCCCCCCCCCCCCATACCCATTTCACACTAAGGCTGAACAACCGAGTAACTGGTGACAGAATATGAGCAAGGTTAGGCAGGTATTTAGAGTAATGATTAACAAAACCAAAAAAGCTCTGTAGCTCTTGAATACAAGTTGGGTTAGGAGCATTGGTAACAGCTTCAATAACCTCAGGAAGTGTATGCAAGCCTTCAGCATTGATCATGTGGCCTAAATATTTTCGTTCAGGCCGCGACAGTTTGCACTTCTTGATCTAAAGTTTGGCTCCTGCATCTTGTAAAGCAGTTAACAGGTTGTTTAAAGAATCATCATGCCCCGCCCCCACTCACTAGGATGTCATAACAGAATGGGAGACATTTGGGGATTTTACTAGTGATATGTGTCATGACCCTCTGGAAAATTCCAGGATTGGACGCTAGGCCCAAAGGTACACGCAACCATCGATATAAGCCCTGGGGTGTATTTATTGTTAATGCTTCTTGTGACTCTTTATCGAGCTCAATCTGCAGAAAGGCATCCTTAAGATAGATAAGGGAAAAAGTGTCACTGCCTGCTAACTCACTAAATAATTCTGCAGCCGTGGGGACCGTGGGGACCGGATAGTGGTCAACCTCCAATTGAGGGTTCACAGTGGTCTTGTAATCACCTATCACCTTGATTTGGCCATCAGGTTTGTGAACTATGACGATCGGCGTAGACCACTGAGAGGTCTCCACAGGCTCTAGAATTCCAAGGCCTACCAAACGTCTAATTTCTTGGTTGACCTTTTCTTTCAGTGCCAATGGAACAGGTCTGGCACGACAATACACAGGTTTAGCGTCAGGTTTTAGATGTATCTTAGCTTTAAAGTTTTTAAACTTACCCATACCCTCACTAAATAACTCAGGGAAACCCTTTACTACTTCAGAAGTGTCAAATGGTGTAGAACTAGTTTTAATGCGTTTAACACTTTCCTTAACGTTAACTTTCTCTTGCAGGTCGTAAAATGGATCAAAATTAACTCTGAAAATCGAAAGCCAATCTTTTCTTATTAGTGCGGGTTTGTACAATTTGGAAACTAGTGCCTCCAAAGGTTCTGTTTGACCTTTTACTGTAAGCTTCAGCTTAACTGTGTAAATGGTGTTTTCTAATCCATCTGTGTACGAGTGTATCGAAAACGGACTGAGCTTGAGTGGACAATCCGCAAAATATTTCAAATGCCACTCAATTGGGATTATTGTTGTGTCTGCCCCGGAATCAAGTTCCATTACAAGATCAACGCCATTGAGGCAGACTGGCATATTCCATTTAGATATTTTCATGGAGTTAACAATAATGACTATTTTATTGGTGTGAAGGAGGGATTGAAATCTGGTCCATAGCCTGACTTATTCCAAGAGTGTTATTTCCAACACAAGATAATCGTTATATGAATCACTGTCAGCTTCAGAACCAGACTCTGAATATTCGGTTACAACATCCCGGTCATTTTCAGATTCACTTTCAGATTCACGTTCTAGTTTGTGAATTCTCATACTTTTGTTTGCCTTTTGGCCTAGACTTAAAATTCGTGCTTGCACTAGACTTACTTTGTTCATACGTTTTTGTAGTCTTGCTTAAATGACTACTTACTGCCTTTTCTGCACACGATTTTTAAGTGACCAACGGTGTGGCATCGGCCACAAGTATAGTCGCGATACTGGCAACGGATTTTGACATGGCCAGATTTGCTGCAACAATAGCAAATAAAATCTTCAGGAGATTTAGGCCTATTTAGGCTTTTGCTTGATTTTTTAGCTACAAAATTAACTGACTTGGAGTGACTTCTCAAAACGCTTTGATCTGTTTCTGCAGATTCTAAGGATAAAGCTAAGGATGTTGTAGCCTTCAAATCCAGAGTCTGCTTCAACAATTCGCATTGTATAACTTCTGAATGGATTCCACCAATTGATGTCAGTGATTTTTTTGAAATCACAATACTTAGTCATTAGTTTTAATGAAGCTAAACATTCCCCATTACTCTAATCTGGCGTTTGATACCTTCGAAAAAATTTTACTCTCTCAGATACCACGGAGGGCACTGGTTCGAGGTCCTCTAAAATCTTTTTAACTAGTTCATCAAAAGTTAACGAATCCGGAAGGTCAGATGAAATAACGTTTAAAATGCAATCAAACATTTTCTGGCCAACTGAAGCCATTAAAAAATTAACTTGCTTAGTTGGAGCTATTTCTTTTGCTTTAAAATAATAGCCTATCCGGTTGGAATACTTTTCCCATGTTTCGGTTTCACAATCGAACTCGCTGAAAAACCAGCATATTTTGAAGATGCCATGTTGCCTTCTTCTTCACTACTTAAACCACTATTTAAATTGAAATTCAAATAAGGGTCAGTTTCAGTGTCAGTGCTAGCACTCACAGTAACTACAGGTGTTTTGCTAACGACACCCGTCTCTGGCATAAGCCTTTACAGGTTAAATTTAATAAAATTTAACTACAATCCTATTTAATTTGCAAGATTAGCAAGGAGCAATTGAGACTACCGGTCAACTATTTAATTAAATTTAGACTCAATTTGACTGCAGCCTACCTAGTAATATAAATTAATCGTTTACAAATCAATTTTACAGGGACTACGGTTTTTAAATGTTTAGACGCTCAACCTTAATGAAACGTTTTACAAAACACTTCTGGCCTACGCCTCAGCACAGACCAGATTTCACTTGTTTAAGCATATACACTACGGTGCTAAATTCAACACCGGCACAAACCAGCCCAGGGCCATGCCGTAAGGGGGACGGGGGGGGGGTGCTCCCCCCAAAAAAAAGACTAACAGGGGTGCCAAATTCGGGTGTTCAAATTTAGAAAAAAACATTTTTATTTTAAAATTTATTTTAACTGATTAGCGATTATAAGAAAGGCAATGAACAAAAAAAAAAGTCACCAGAATTCTTCAACTAGCAGCAACTAGGTTATGCAGGTCTGGTATTTTCTTCCCAATGGCCTTAAATATCCATCCCAATTCCGTAGCTAGCCAACACATGCCTGCCACGTGACTCATAACCCTCGGTAAGGAGGAAGCGTAGTAAAAACGTGGGCAAGTTGGGGTGGGTAGTTTTTGACTGGCAGATTACCCACTGACAAGCGAAAGCGAAAGGATTTGGGGGCGCAGGGTCGGACCAAGAAATCATTAAGTGCAGAAGAAGACAAATGAAGAGCCAAGAGCATCTAAGGAAAAGTTTGTCATAAATAAATAAAAAAAGTACCGTGTATTTGTTAGTTTTTGAATTTTTCCCGGACTGTGTGCGTCGTCCTAGGATTGCATATGCAATTTTATTTGTGGCTTTTATAACCTTAAAACAGTTATACTGTTACTAAATATCATCTTAATGATTTAATTATTTTCTCTCTGACTTTATCTTTCCCTTGTATTTAGGGCCTCCTTTTTCGGAAATTTAGTGATTTGACCTGTTAGTTCTCATATTACCGCGTGCCCATCAAAGTGGGACAACTTATTAGTTTTTCGGTTTTGATTGTTTTGGCAAAATAATACCATCCATACATATATCAAAGATATTGTTTCATTCATTACCAAACGTAACTAAAAAGCAGTAGTGGCACCAGCCAACTCCAGATAGGGGGGCAATGTTACCCCGACTGGGGGGGGGGGGGCAAAGTAAATGGACATATTTTCTTCAAATTAGTTTTACTTTAGCAGGAGCCCGGCGAAACCACCTAGGGGATCTGGGGGAGCGCTGTAAGTTCCCCCAGCAAGGTCCGGGGCAGAGCCCCGGAGGCTGAAGCATTTTACGCTATTTGAGGGCTTATTTTCGGCTTCCCCAGACACGTTTGCTCCACATTGTTAAGCAAATTTCGGATGTTTTTCGTCAACATTCTTTAGCGTGAGAGTCCTTATAAACCTAATCGCAGCCAAAATTCTGATTTTTTTAATACATTTTACTTACAAATTAAATTAACTAATGAATTTCAATTAAAAAAATTAATAAATTAACGTTAACTAACACTGAATAATTTAGGTTTGAAAATATAATTGCTTACTTTTCAAATGGCGGAAGATTTAGCTGACGTTCCTGAATTAACTGAGAATTAGTTTTGAATCACGGTGGCAATGGGCTAAGAGAAAAAGAGCTACTAATAAATCAAACCGCCAACTTAGTCTTCAATTTTGATTCTTTGCTCGGTTTTTATGGAGTTAATTGTTATCAAACTTCAACTGACGAAAACTTGGAAGAAAGGTTAACAAGTTTTGTTCTGTAAAAATTAAGCCGACATTTCGGCTATAACATGTCAAGAACGCACAGCTGCACAGTGAATTTTTTGGTCCTGTATTGGTTAGACGCTGAATTTGAGTTAGCGCCCTCTTGGTTGGGGGGCCGGGACTCTAACCACTGGGGTGCCATTTTTACGTTTGTTTGGGGTCCGTATAGCCCCTCACAAACTTCGTGTTGTACGTTGGGCTTTTAGAATCCGGCCTTCTCCTTTGAGAAATAACTGGTAAGGCGATGGCATCCCAAACGTGTCTCATAACTAAGATCCCTCTTAAATGATGGCGTTGACGGTCTAACGCAGCAAATCAATTTTTAGTTTAGCCACTTACTGTACACCATTTGAAAATAGCTCAGTTCATTAGTATCACGAATTCAAACGACGAAAACTTAGCTAGAATCTTTAACAAATTTTGTTTTGTACATATTTAATTGACGTTTTTGTATTAACTAAGACAGCTCTTAAATTATAGAATTATTGAGGTAGCAAAAGTAGGATATACTGGCAAACAATAAGGCAAACTATTTTTTGAGGTTTTTTCCCACAAGTTTTTACGAATTTTATGTCTGCATGTAGACTCCGTCTTCTGGCTGTTCCCCGACTACAATCTCGGTTAATCGTCGCGGGGGGGGGGGGCAGGCTTCCCCGACAGGGGGCTATCGCCCCCTTTGCGGCGCCACCCTGCTAAAAAGGCTTCCCTGCGGCGCCACCCCTGCTAAAAAGGCTTCATCTCTACAATGTTTGTCGTGAAGTACAGTTGCAAGTTACTGAAAACAGAAAAACAAACTATAGTCAGTGGCGTAACTACAATGAGGCAGAGGAGGCAGCCGCCTCCGGGCCCACCGAGTTCGGGGGCCCTCTCACTGGCCCCAATTTAAAATTTGTTTGTAACCCCAAAATATGACAAATTAAGTTACTGCAAAAGTTTCGTGAGAAAAAGTTGTGTCTTGTGTTGCAAAAGATAATTTGTTTTATTTTTTTTATGAAAGGGAGGGGGGAGGGGCTCCATTGGGCTGTTGCGTTATGTGGCAAAAACTGCAATTTTTTTTATGAAGGGCCTACACTGGGCTCTCGCCTGTATGTTTATGAAGGGGAAGAGATCGCCTCTCCACTGCACTGGTAAAAACAACATTTTTTTTAGGGGGGGGGGGCGACCTCTGCTGGGCTCATGCCTTGTGTGGCATTTCTTTTTTAATGAAAAAGGCCCTCCACTGGCCTCTCTTGTATGGAAATAACTAATTTTTTTTTTATAAAGGGGGGCCCTCCACTGCATAGTAGCCTCCGTGTCCAAATTTTGAAGTTACGCCTCTGACTATAGTTCATTAGAATACAAATTTGGTTGTAGTTTACGTTCATGATACGTATGTTAGAGTGCGGTTAGAGTTGATCTGCGACTTATGGATAGAGTAGGGTTGTAGTGGGGGGGGGGGGGGAAGGAGTAGGGACAGCTAGCCGAAAATGCAGCGATTTCTCAGTCCATGCTGTAAAGCCATCCAAATGGATTCATGTCAGTTGGGTCCCAGACAATTCGGTTCCAAAATTATATAGATGGTACCACAATTCAGTTGCGTATAAAATATAACCAGTACGAGAATTTGGTCTCGCAAGAAAAAAAATGAACTCCCTATAGGATAAATGCAAATAAGTTGAGCTCCATGAAGTACACTAAAATCTATTTTCAGTTTGTTATCATACCTGCCACGCTAGTGCAACCAGAATAGGGGGGTGGTGGGGGGGAGGGCTGAACCTCGCAAGGGAACAATAAACATCCTAAAGCCATGTCAGTCAGAACTGCTGGAAACGCACTGCCAGAAAATATGAAATCTAAAACTCTGGATGTGGGAGTGTGCTCTTAAATCTATATTTCAACAAAATGTCACCAACATTTCTCAGATTACGATAACGTAACTTTGAACCATGCTACCGAGGGTACATGGATGTTCGTTAGAGCGACGTAGTGTTATGTCGACTTAATTTTACGACGACATTCGTTGATTTGCATCAAGAACCTCCGTGTAACCGTGCTACGTCGCATTAGTGGTTAGCTTGTAGCGAATTAGTTAAACCACCTCTTTACATCGACACTGATCTAATAGTACGCTTTGATTGGTCGAAACAGTAGGCGCTAAAACGTCATTTTGGCGCTATTTCAACACCCTTACAGTTAGTTCGTAAACATGAAGAAGCTTTTGACAGTTAGATGGCAAAAGGAAATGAAATTTTGAGATGTTTAAAAACTATTACGAGGCAAAACCTGGAACAGATACGCACACGGTGGGAATTATTAACGGGGAGCGTATTTACATAAAAAAAACTAAAAAAAAAAAACTAGCCGTAGCAGCTATAGCTAACTCACCTGTAAGCTGGGACGATATATGGTAAACTGCGTTTACCGGACTAGCAGATTCACGGCTTAGGGCGCAGCCAGCATCGATACCTCTGCTTTGAGATTATGGGATGGCAGCCGCCATAATGATTGGCATGGGATACACCAGGGAGCTTGGATTATACGTAGCTTTGATAGGGTGGCCCCACTCAGTTGAACGCGTCTGAGCTATAGCACAGCTATTTCTCGTGGTAAGGTATACACGAGCGAGATTCAGTTAGTGACGTTTTTGCTCCCAACCCAATCCTCGAAGTAGACGACGCTTGGTTTTTCGAAACCAACAAAAAGGTTTGTTTTAACTAGCTAGTAGTTTTTAACGAAATTAACGAATAATTATGAAATATCTGATCACTCAATCTTTACTGAACGTTAAATTATGTTAGACTGTTCCCTTTTCCTTCCATAGCTGGGGCCCTTGGCCTTACCCGTGTGAACTCCCAGTCAAAACTCCCAACATCTAATTAAGCTTGGACAATGCTTTTCCTGCTTTACTACCTCTAACCAATTGTTCCTACAAAGCTCATGTATGTGCTTAGTTACCTTTGTTTTTGTTGTATTGTTGTTGTTCCCCTGACTTGAAAACCAACTCCAATTCCTGATTCCCTTTTTCCCTCTGTTCTCTTCTGGGTCGGCAATGTTGCTCATGTTCGAGCTTGATGTTTGTTTACTGGTGATTTTAATGTGAATGGGAGAAATGGCATTCAGCAGAAACATTCATTACCTTTGATGAATACCTTCCCTGACTTCCAATTCCGTTTACCTTTTTCCTACTTGGAGTCCGGAACCATAAGTATGAAGCTGCCATGCCAAACTGTAAGTTTACCTTTTCCATTCTTTCCTACCATTATCATAAAGCCAAATTCCCCAACGAAGTGAAAAACTCTGCCTAGCAAAAATGCTAATTCGCCCAAGTATTAACAGTGAGCCGACCCCAGAAACTTTATAATTCCTACAAAGTATGTTGAACAGGAGTATGTTGTACCAGTGCTTGCATTTTTCCTAAATTATAATTCCTACTGTAGAATGCTTGTTTGGCAAAGTATTTGGCCCAATTGACTGCACATTAATTGAATAAACAGAGGAAAATCCGACAGTCCCCAACCAGCAACTTACGTCTGTGTTTTTCCTAGCTTTATGACACAACACAACACTCCACAAACGATCCACGCCATAGGCCTCTGAAATAAGTTTCCAATATTGCGTTAAGGCAATACCGTGGTCGAACTTGTTTAGGGGAGATCCACAGTGGAGCTGCCCCTTAATGCAGATTGGTCATGGACACCCTAAATCCTGCCCGCATCGAAAGGCAACTCCTTATTATTCGTCCTACTTTCCTGTCACTTATGCTATCCGTCAAGGGTGACATAGCTGACATTTATGGTAGCAATTTTATGGTTACTACGTTACTATTTAGTAATAATTTGTGGAAAGTGTTGGCTCGTTATTTCGGGTTGCTGCGTAACTGTTAACTTTTGCTGTGTTCTTCATACTGCCTATGATTACAACGAGTTACGCCAATGTAAGCTAGAGGTGGAAATTGGACTGTCCCTTTACCTCATTTGTTCCTCCTGTTTCGTAGAAAATTATCCATGCACCTAACGAATAAACTGTATGCAGAGTAAGGAATTTTTCTCTAATCAGTACAAGATTAAAGTACTGTTTTACGTGCAGTTTTTGCACCTACGCCGTTCTGCAGAAACCTAACCTATGCTTGCTTACAGATTGCTTTTAAAGTTTATATTACTTTTTCTGTTTGTGCAAGCAATTTATGGCCAATTATGGTCAATTATACGTGTGTTCACATTCACCAATTTTGTGCCAACTGTTGAATGAGTACGTGCTATAATGTTATTGATGTTTTGTATTACGAAAACTGTACACGTAATTTTTCCGCATTTCACACGTTGCAAGTCTTAGTGACAACCTTAGCCATAAAGGTATAAATAACGGCAACGACTCCTTTATAGAACTATTTACACTTTTCTATGCTAACCTATTTCCATTTAGCAACCTTTTCCATTTAACCTATATGCTGAACACTAAACTGAGTAAAGCACAATTACGTCCAAAAGTTTGGAAAGATTAATCTATAGGTGTAAAAATAGTTTTTCTGCTTTTTGCGATTTATGTGTACACACAATAGGCTTAGCAATCGTGTTTACATCATGCCTCCCTTAAAGCTCTCCAAATAACATTATGAATGTTGAATGCCTAATCATGTTATAAACCGTTTTGTGTAACATATGTTTGAGCCAGAACCCAATATAGTTGCTGAACATATAAACCTAATTTGTTGTTTAACTGACCCCCAACCTAATTTTGTAGTATTTTTATGTCAATTTTGATATTACCAGAATTTTTATCTAGAAGCACACTAATACAACATAACAAGGTTTCCCCCCTATTGAGTTAAAGAACATGTGTTAAATGAACTTTACTGTTGGTTTACTTTACAAATATGGTAACAAGATTCACTAATCGTTGTTCCATTTGATTTTCTTGATTTTTCTTTGGATTTTTCCTTTATCCCTAAGTTTTTTTCCCTTTGTTATTGCAAGACGATGTTGTTCATGTCACTTTCAAGTGTATGATAATTATTGTAGGGTTTCTCCTCTTCCCTCGTGGTGTCTGGTATTCCTTCATGTATTCCCTGACGTTTTCCCATTTTTTTTTTTGGTATACATATCACAACTTTATGTATCCAAGAATTTTATCCTTTTGCACTTTTGTCAATCTGGATGCGCATTATTTTACTGTTCTTCTTCACCCTAGCCCTGTGTAGGCTAATATGCTTAGTTCTCCATTACCTTTTACTTTCTCCTGCATTACAGTCCGTATGTGTAGTATAGCGTTTGGCGACCGATCGTTTAATAACCCGAGTTAGATAGTATATTCTCTCTCACCACTGTGTGATGATATGGCTTATCCAAATTGGACTTACCCCAATATGGCGGTCCGAGTGGGCCCGACCTATAAGGGAATAGATATATTAACCGAGGATAATTATTCGATATGGGCCCTTCGTATGCAAGGTTTTAAAGTAAAAAACGGCTGGGATATTCCAGCGGCAAACGCTGACCCAGATATAGTCGCAGCTTATCGATAGAAAAATGGGGATTGCCTCTGTTTCCTCTTCCAGACCATATCACCCTTCATTTTCTATCAATTTCAAGGTGTTACCCAGGCCAGGGACATTTGGGACACTTTGAGGGCAAGATGTGGTAGACAACACCAACACTACAGAGAGTTCCTCTATCGCCAGTTTATTAGGACCCGTATCCTCCCCAATGAAACCATCCCAATGTACATAACACGAATGGTAGGACTTAGCCAAGGGTGTGCAGCTGCCGGCAAGGTAATTACCGAACATAAAGTGTGTCTTGCCATACTTGATGGACTAGACAGGCCTCAATTTGATGCCACTAAGGAGTACCTCTACCACCAACAGGCTCTTACCCTTGAAGGTTTATAAACGGGTCTTGCCCATAAACAGATCCTTTTACAGCAGGCTGGTCTCCATTCATCGAACCCCTACGGGAGGGGGGGGGGGGCAGGCTACATTCCTCAATCCGTCCTCTATCCTGCAGGATTAAATGTGCCTCCTCTACAGGCACCAACAGTCGCTGCCTCACATACTGTCACTCCTCCCACAGCTCGTTGCTATTCTTGTGGAGGTTACGATAATAAATTCAGCGAATGCAGTATTATACCCAAGCAACAATGTGTCGGGCAAATATGTGACCTATGTTTCGGATATCGGCATCCCCGTTCACGCTGTGGCAACAATGTGGGACCACCGCCTCCTCAAGCATCGAACCCACGTCGCCGGAACCGCCCGTGTGCCGATGCAGCCAACAGCCAAGAACTCGGCAGTTTCTCGACCTGCCCTCAACCGGACAAATCTAATTTCGACTTGATTCGGGAGCGGATTGCCACGTGATAAACGTCATTCCTAAGCATGTCGACCTTTCCTAGTGCCCCTCGGTAGAACTGTTTCTTGCTACTTCAGGTGTAGCTGCACAAGGATACAAAATGGGGACATCCAGGTATCCTCCGTCAATAGACATGGAACTCAGTTCTCAAAACCACTCATCTTACGCAATGCTGTTTATGTGGAGAGCGCCAGGGTCAATTATATATCCCTTGGAGCTTTGACCGAAGCAGATTATGAGATCAGGCATTCGCCCAAGTGACTATTCGTCTATTCTTCTCCCCTTCTCCAAATGCTCCTTTATCTTCCATCGTAGAGGCAACCTGTTCGAGTCCACTGGATCAATCGTATACAAGTCCTCAACTGCGGTAAACCAAACACTCGACTCTTGTTTATCGGTAAATGCGACAGAGTGTCATAATGATATGATGCACTGCCGTTATGGACGTGCCGCTCATGACAAGATAAGACGTCTCTTCATGACCGGAAAGGTTATTGGCCCCTCCTTAGTGGGAAAACCTTCCTCCTTTTGCCCGATCTGTGCATCAACAAAAACTAGGAAGAAACCTCACCCCCCCCCCCCCTTCGATGTTTCCAGTTGCCTCACGCCCTCTAGAACAGTTAGATCTAGACATCTGTAGACCGAGTAACGTCCCAGGCCTTGGAGGTGAAAGATTCTTCTTAACGATCGTAGATGTCTACACCAGACGCTACTTTGTGTTTCCACTTCTTCGGAAGAGCCAAGTGTTTGAAACTTTTAGAAACCTAGTTAGCTATGCCGAAGCACAGACTGGCCATCAGCTCCGACGTATCGCAACGGACAACGCTGGTGAATTTATCAATAGCTCCTTCGAACCTTTCTGTGCCGCCAAGGGTGTCCATCACGTGAGATCTATGTTCTTCACACCGCACCACAATCCTCGCGTAGAATGGGCCCATGGAATTTTAAAGTCAATGGTACGTTCCTTCCTGGCTGATGCAGCCATGCCCCCACAGATTTTGTCTGAAGCAATACTTGCAGCAGCCGAAACAAGGAATTCCCTTAGCTCAAAGTCCCTACCAGGTGGGGAGACTCCCTTGGAAAGATGGTCTGGCCGCATTCCCCATGTCACACGTCACAGACGCTTTGGTTGTCTGGCTTACTCGCATATTGAGAAGACTTGACGTGGCCCCTATAACCCGACAGCTGACCCCTGCGTTCATCTGTACTACGACCACAAAGTCCGAACTTATAAACTATTCAACCTCACTACCCAGCGGTTCCGTTATAGCCTGAACGTTACGTTCTACGAGGACCAAAATGCCTCGGGCCTGCTTCCTCCCGGAATGTGTCCCGCCACTGGTAATGTGCCATGGACAGTTGACGGACCACTACTTCCCCTTGAGGATAGGCTCGATTCATCGGACAGTGAGGATGAGAACACGCCTAGTATAGTGCTGCCCCCGAGGCCACCGATGCCGCAACAGCACGCTAACGCTGTAGTATTCTTACCGCCTCCACAACCAAGGCCACAATGCGTCTCCCATCGACTGCGTGGTTTGCCACCAGTAGGCGCAGTGGTACCTCCACGCCGCCCTATCATCATTAATTCCGATGATGATATTAACGAGACTTTCCAGTCCTCTTGATGTATCTTTGGTTGTACCACATCATAAAGTGTTATAAAAGTGTAAAGTGTAATGATATTCCCATGTTTTAACCAAACTAACATAATATTAAGAGTTACCCCTATAACAAAAAGCGTTACGACTGGCGCCCCTAACACTTTTCCGATGTTCCTCTTTATTCATAACTTATTTAAGCTCTTGTTAGTAGCTATGTACTCGACTTGGCTCTTTTGTATCCATTGTCAAAAAACAATGTTTATGCTCTTGTTAGTGGCTACGTTAATATTCATGTTGTCTCTTTTCTCACTATGGCCCCCTGTTGGGAGCTGTATGTTGTGTTGGCTCTTGTTAGTAGCTATGTTACCTTTCCCTTACCTGTATGAGGTGGGGATCGATACCATCGCCTCTGCTACCCATATGGACTTGCCCCTTCGCATGTCCACGAGGGGGGGGGAGACGCCCCCCTTGCTTTGTTTACCCTCATATGCCATGTCTTAAGGTATTGTCATATCAAAGTATTTTGTGTTATTATGAAAGAAGAAGACCTTGTCAAGCTCGAGGGGGAAATGTTAGACTGTTCCCTTCTCCCTTCTCCTTCTCTTTCTGTATGAGGTGGGGATCGATACCATCGCCTCTGCTACCCATATGGACTTGCCCCTTCACATGCCCAAGGGGGGGGGGAGACGCCCCCTTGCTATGTTTACCCTCATATGCCATGTCTTAAGGTATTGTCATACCAAAGTATTTTGTGTTATTATGAAAGAAGAAAACCTTGTCAAGCTCGAGGGGGAAATGTTAGACTGTTCCCTTCTCCTTCCATGGCTGGGGCCCTTGGCCTTACCCGTGTGAACTCCCAGTCAAAACTCCCAACATCTAATTAAGCTTGGACAATGCTTTTCCTGCTTTACTACCACTAACTAATTGTTCCTACAAAGCTCATGTATGTGCTTAGTTACCTTTGTTTTTGTTGTATTGTTGTTGTTCCCCTGACTTGAAAACTAACTCCAATTCCTGATTCCCTTTTTCCCTCTGTTCTCTTCTGGGTCGGCAATGTTGCTCATGTTTGAGCTTGATGTTTGTTTACTGATGGTTTTAATGTGAATTGGAGAAATGGCATTCAGCATAAACCTTCATTACTTTGGATGAATCCCATCCCTGACTTCCAATTCCGTTTACCTTTTTCCTACTTGGAGTCCGGATCCATAAGCATGAAGCTGCCATGCCAAACTGTAAGTTTACCTTTTCCATTCTTTCCTACCATTATCATAAAGCCAAATTCCCCAACGAAGTGAAAAACTCTGCCTAGCAAATATGCTAATTCGTCCAAGTATTAACAGTGAGCCGACCCCAGAAACTTTATAATTCCTACTGTAGAATGCTTGTTTGGCAAGGTATTTGACCCAATTGACTGCACATTAATTGAATAAACAGAGGAAAATCCGACAGTCCCCAACCAGCAACTTACGTCTGTGTTTTTCCTAGCTTTATGACACAACACAACACTCCACAAACGATCCACACCATAGACCTCTGAAATAACTTTCCAATATTGCGTTAAAGCAATACCGTGGTCGAACTTGTTTAGGGGAGATCCACAGTGGAGCTGCCCCTTAATGCGGATTGGTCACGGACACCCTAAATCCTGCCCGCATCGAAAGGCAACTCCTTATTATTCGTCCTACTTTCCCGTCACTTATGCTATCCGTCAAGGGTGACATAGCTGACAAATTGCACATTATTAAAACAAAACGATAAATTCTTACCACATCACCCGAGACGAGAGTAGCTGACATAGTTGCGTTGAAACCAAAACAATGGCATGCGTTTACGATGGTCGCTTGTGACGGTGCTCCCCTTCTGATAACAAACATTGCGATTTTCAGTCGCATTGTCGATTGTACTGGTAGGTTATTGCACTTTAAAACAATTTAAGCAAATGTAGCGGTCCGGCTTACGTTTGATGATGCGTACTTGTTCGTTTGTTAGTCCTATTTTGTGTCGATTCATCGGAAAAATCAAAAGCCAATGAAATGCAAGAATCAGTAAAATGGCGCGAAAAATGGGAGCAGAAACGTCAGACACGTTTGAAGTATGCAAAGCAGCTCTTAAAATCTCACACGGTTTCTCGCGGTAAAGCGTAATACTAAGTGGGTCCACCCTATCAAAGCTACATGTAATCCAAGCTCCCTGGGGTACACAATATTCGAGAAGCACTAGTCCGACGAGTAGGGAAAAACACGCATGGCTACAGTTACACTGTGATACTCTTTGCAAATTTATCCTAGGACAGTTTACACTAATTTTCCAATAGTTGTTTTATTTTAGAAATTGATTTTTGCATCATTTTTAATATATACAGTGTTGTCACAATTTTAGTAACCTGCTCAATACATATTTACCTGAATCGCACAATTACGACAGAAATGATGAATTATGAGATGCGTATTCTAGAACGATATATGTAAACCGCAATATGGTAATCCTACAATATATTTATTTATTTATTTTAATTACAAAATTATTGTAACCCCTTACAAAGCAATTTCAAAGTAATTTCAAAGTAAAACAACAATTTCACGAATCTCATTCAGGCGAGAGCAGAGACGAGACAGGCGTGAAAGGGTACATTCATTGAGTTAATAAATTGTATAGGACGCCTAAAGTCCACAGTGGCGCTGTTGTAGCATGGAAATTTGAACGACCGGCGCGCGTCCATTACCGTTGCTGAAACGTGAGAACGGTACATTGGTTAGTATGGGACGATAGTGCAAAAAAATAACATTGTTCGAGCTTGTGCTGCCTTTAACTGCAGAATAAAACGGTGGAAATTATTTTTATGAGTAAATTAATTCTCCTAACTTCGTTTTATTGATCTAGATTTATCGATTTAACGATTTATAGATTTAGAACGTTACCAAACTTTAAATGAAGAAAACTAAACGCAGAATAAAAAAGGGAAAACAATCCTTTTTTCAACTGGTCTGGTTCCCCATCGTCCCTGCATGTCTAAGTCCTTTCGCTTCTCACTTACCGAACCGCAGGTGTCCTTACCCCCCCCCCCAAAAAAAAACACCCCATAGTTGGTGAAATTTGGCCCAGGTGATGTAACTAAGGGAAGAATTCTAGGGATTCCAGAATCTATGCTTTTTTTTTAAACCTGAATTTAGTTTTCTCTTTTCTGAACCTTCAGTGGTAGGCCCTAGCATAAGCTCTTCTCCCCCCCTCCCCCCAAAAAAGGGGAAAAATAATATTTTTTTGGGTGGGGGGAGTTGCTTGTTACTTTTGTACTTACACAACAAAACGGCCCAAGGGCAAAGTAAAAAAGTAGCAAGCAACTAACTCTCCCCCCCTAAAAAAAATATTTTTTCCTCCTTTTTCTGGAGGAGGGGGGAATTGCTTGCTACTTTTGTATTTTGCCCATGGACCGTTTTGTAGCATCAGGGCTTTTTTTTGTTTGTGTGCCCTTACACCCTGATTCCCCAATGGGGATTCTAGGGCAGGAAAAAAGGGAATCTATAGAGTTTAAATAAAATGCATTTTGGATAGAGGGAGCATGGGCCTAAGCCCTTGAACTCATCTCTAATTTGTAATTAAACCTTGGAGAAACACCGATTTAGTGTTTCGTCCAAGGTAAAAAAAAGTTCTCAAAATCTTTGATTATTTACTCCTTTTTTTTTTCAAGTGTGCCCACCCCCCCTTTCTGAAAGTGTGCTTTCCTTCCTGATTGTGTTATACTATCCCCCCCCCCAAAAAAAAATGAACTAATTTTTTTGTTTTGTCTAAAATCTTGGACAAAATCTTGGAAGAAAACGGCCCTGGGATAACAAAACGGACCAAGTGCAAAGTATAAAGTAGCAAGAAATCCTCTCCCTCCCCCCTCCCCCCAGACAACTTTTATGTTGGGGGGAGGGTTGCTTGCTAGTTTTGTACTTTGCCCCTAGGCCGTTTTGTTACCCCCAGAGGGGTGTTTTTTTTCCAGGATTCTGGCCAAAACAAAAAAAAATAATTTATTTTTTATTTGGGGTGGGGGTCGGGGAAGGAATTGCTTAAACTACTGAATTAGCCTGCTGTTCGGCCTATTTTTTTTCTTTTTGCTTTGAAGTTTTGCTTTGACTGGATTTCACCCCGAAATAAGAAACGGTAACATTTTTTTTAATGTTCAAAACTATTCATTTTATATGATCTTCCGAAAAATAAATAAGTTCTATTTACTCAAATCGTTGTGCACATGAAATTAGTACGATTGTAAATTGCCAGCTAAAATCATAAAGCTTTGTATGCTGTAGATTAACTGGACAAATCGAATTTTTACTGCAAACCTTCGCTTGCCGATCACCGCTTTTGCCACGGTATGCGTTGATCACGTGACCCTTCAAAGTCACACGGCCGCGAGCGAGAAATAACACAGGCTGCCAGCAGGGGGTGGCAACTGTACTAGAAACAATGCATTACAAACCTTTGCAATCTGCCTTCCAGCCAACGCTTGGCCGACGTCAACAACGCAACATGGCGCCAGCCAACTTCCGGTTGTCGTCTGAATGAGATCTGATGAGATTTGCCAAAGGCTAATCCTACAATATATTTATTTATTTATTTTATTTACAAAATTATTGTAACCCCCTATAAAAAGCATAACAAGCAATTTCAGATTAAAACCTCAATTTTGCGAATCTCATTCAGGCAAGAAGAATATGGCGGCGCCCCTTAATGTACCCCTTTCGCGCCTGTATCGTCTCTGCTCTCGCCTGAATGAGATTAGTGAAATTATTATTTTAATTTGAAATTGTTGTTATGCTCTTTGTAGGGAATTACAATAATTTTGTAATTAAAATAAATAAATAAATTTATTGTAGGATTACCATATTCTCTCTCTCTCTCTCTCATATATCTATGTATCTATTCTAGAATACACATTCCACAATTCATCATTCTGTCTTAATTGCGCGATTCATGTTAAAACGTATTGAGCAGGTTACCAAAAATGTGAAAACACTGTATATCTTAAAAATGATGCAAAAATCAATTTCTAAAATCGAAACAGCTATTGGAAACTTAGTGCAAACTTTTTTCCTGTGCTAGGATAAATTTGCAAAGAGTATCACAGTGTAACTGTAGCCATGCGTATTTTCCCCTACTCATCGGACTCGTGCTTCTCGAACATTGTGTACCCCATGTTAATCATCATGGCGGCTGCCATCCCATAATATCAAAGCGGACGTATCGATGCTGGCAGCGCCTTCAGTCGTGAATCTACTAGTCCGGCAAACGCAGTTTACCATATATCATCCTAGTTGCCACCTCCTGCTTTCACACCTGTCTCGTCTCTGCCCTCGCCTGAATGAGATTCGTGAAATTGTTGTTTTAATATGAAATTGCTGTCATGGTCTTTGAAGGGGGTTACAATAATTTTGTAATTAAAATAAATAAATAAATATATTGTAGGATTACCATATTGCGGTTTACGTATATCGTTCTAGAATACACATCCCATAATTCATCATTTCTGTCGTAATTGTGCGATTCAGGTAAATATGTATTGGGCAGATTACCAAAAAATGTGAAAACACTGTATATCTTAAAAATGATGCAAAATTCAATTTCTAAAATCGAACAGCTATTGGAAACTTAGTGCAAACTTTTTTCCTGTGCTAGGATAAATTTGCAAAGAGTATCACAGTGTAACTGTAGCCATGCGTATTTTCCCCTATTCATCGGACTCGTGCTTCTCGAACATGGTGTACAGTACCCCATGATATACATTATGGCTGCTGCCATCCCATAATCTCAAAGCGGAGGTATTGATGCTGGCTGCGCCTTAAGCCGTGAATCTGCTAGTCCGCTAAACGCAGTTTACCATACATCGTTCTAGCTGCCAGCTATTGCATAATTATTGCTTGCAAAGAGCATGACAGCAATTTCAAATTAAAAACAACAATTTCACGAACCTCATTCAGGCGAGAGCAGAGACGAGACAGGCGTGAAAGGGGTACATTAAGAGGCACCGCCATATTCTTCTTGTCTGAATGAGATTCGCAAAATTGTTGTTTTAATCTGAAATTGGTGTCATGCTTTTTATAAGGGGTTACAATAATTTTGTAAATAAAATAAATATATTGTAGGATTAGCCTTTGGTGAATCGCATCAGATCTCATTCAGACGAGAACCGGAAGTTGGCTGGCACCATGTTGCGTTGTAGACGTCAAGGTCGAGTGGAACATAGTATTAGGAAAGGTTGGTCATTCCCGAACTAATTTTCTTTTTGTCCCGCCAAATGACGTCACTGGAGCTTCTGATTTTATGTGTACTTTTGTACTCATGTGCGTGAGAGTTTTACGAATTCATTGAGTTGCGTTGTGCAATGTATTATGTCTACCTACCACGATGCTAAACAGTATTATTTTTGTGGGGCCCTTAAGATATTTACGTCGTTTCTCAAACGGTGGATTAAGAAACAAGTGTTTCCCTGCAGGCTTTAGCCAACAACATTATTAATACGGATAATTAAAAGGCCAGCCGAACCATTGTTTAATCAACAGGTGACCTCAACAATCACAGCTTTTGTTTTTCTATTTTACTGTCACATCTACCACAAAGGTCCTCTCATTGTCGTGGGGCAGTTTGGTATTCGTGCTGAGTTCGTGCTCCTTAAAATCAAACAACCTCCCTGAACTTCTCTACCGTACTGGTCTAAAGAATGGGGGAGGGGGGGGGGCAACGATCGGAGGAGCCGTACAAATCCTTGAAATAACTTTTTATTCACTATTTTCTAACTTTTTTATGAAGCCATAGATTACATGCAGTAAGAAAAATAATTGTACAGTAAAATGAAGTGGTCATACATTTTTCAGCAGGGGGGATAAAGGGGGGGGAACCTACCCCTTCTCAGAAAAAATGTTGATTTATGACACTGAACGACATAAAAGAACAACTGGGGGGGAGTTAGTTGGTGGACAGGTAGAACTGAAAAACGTTAAAAGAAAGAGGTAAAATATTATGAATGGTATTGTCGAGTGGGGGGGGGGGGGAAGAAACAACCGAAGAGAGAACCTTTTGGGACTTTGGGGGAGCTAGTAAATTTGAAACGTCACGCACCAAACGGGGTGGAAGGCAAAAATAATCTTGCTTTCAGACTAATTTGCAACCAATTCGCAATCCCCGTCTCCCTCGGTAAGGGGCAGGGGAAAGAGTGTAAAATGGAAATAAACGCCTTTATTGTTTCTGTTAAAAAGGGGAGAAAATACTTATATTAAGCCCTGGCATGCACTACGTTTAAAGGCCTGGAAAGGAAATTGTGTATGATCGTGTGTTAAAAGTTTTAACGAGATTACACAATAATAATAGTTTGACTTCACAGCGCTTGCACTATGTAAACAACGCAAACAGGATAGGAGTTATATGGTGACGAATTAACAACTTTATTAGGAAACCAAATAATAAAAGAACATAATGCAATGCAGCTATGCGTTGATCAAACAAGTCGCTGAAATAACCAAGCATTTTATGGCTAAAACACCACCCAGTTACCTACTGATTTATGATTTAGCTTCTGATTTTATGCGTACTTTTGTGCGCATGTGCATGAGAGTTTTACGAATTCATTGAGTTGCGTTGCGCAATGTATTACGTCTAACTACCATGGTGCTAAACGGTATTGTTTTTGTGGGGTTCTTAAGTTATTTACGTCATTTCTCAAACGGTGGATTAAGATACAAGTGTTTCCCAGCAGGCTGTGGCCAACAACATTATTAATACGGATAATTAAAATTCCAGCCGAACTATTGTTTAATCAACAGGTGACCTCAACAATCACAGCTTTTATTTATTTTTTGTGTATTACTGCGACATCTATCACAAAAGTCGTCTAATCCTCGTGAGGCAGTTTGGTATTCGATTTGAGATCGTGCTCCTTAAAATCAAACAACCTCCCTGAACTTCTCTACCGTACTCGCCTAAAGAATGGGGGGAGGGGGGAGCCGTACAAATCCTTGAAATAACTTTTTATTCGCTATTTTCTAACTTTTTTATGACGCCATAGATTACATACAGCAAGAAAAATAATTGTACAGTAAAATGAAGTGGTCATACGTTTTTCAGCAGAGGGGATAAGGGGGGGGGGGGTACCTAAAATTTACCCCTTCCCAGAGAAAATATTGATTTACGACACTGAACGACATTGCCAATTGCAAAGAACAACTGCGGGGGGGTTAGTTGGTGGACAGGTAGAACTGAAAAAAAGTTAAAATAAAGAGGTAAAATTCTAATGACTGGTATTGTTGGGTGGGGCGGGGGGGGGGGGACAACCAGAGAGAGGACTTTTGGGACTTTGGGGGAGTTAGTAAATTTGTAACGTCACGCACCAAACGGGGTGGAAGGCAAAAAATAATATAGCTGTCAGACTAATTTGCAACCAAATCGCAACCCCCGTCTCTCTCGGAAATAAACGTCTTTATTGTTTCTGTTAAAAAGGGGAGAAAATACTTATGTTGAGCCCTGGCATACACTACGTTTAAAGGCCTGGAAAGGAAATTGTGTATGTAGTAAAATAATAATCGTTTGGCTTCACAGCGCTTGCACTATGTAAACAACGCAAACAGGATAGGAGTTATATGGTGACGAATTAACAACTTTATTAGGAAACCAAATAATAAAAGAACATAATGAAATGCAGCTATGCGTTGATCAAACAAGTCGCTGAAATAACCAAGCATTTTATTGCTGAAACACCGGCCAGTTACGTACTCAAAATTCCGGTTGGTGGTGGTCGTCTGTTGGACTGGTACCGATGCGGTGTTTGCTGTATAACAACTGCCAACAAATCCATAGGCCTACAGCTTTTTCTTTTACTTGAACTGACTTGTCCTCGTAAATAATAAACAACCGTAAGCATCGAAAATTAGCTGGCGCAGACGTTGAGACCAAAGAAGAACAATTAAGACGGTTCACGCTATTATCAGCCGCCGAGGTCGTGCATAGAAGATGTACTTACTCGTTACCATGGTTACCATTTTGAGCTAGCGCTGGCCGTCCGGCGTCTAGTGCTCATTTTCAGTTATACTGTCTATTGGAATTCGGTAGCTTAATACACACGCACACACTTTTTACGTTCGGAGCGGTCCGACTTACATTTTATAGTTAGTATTCATTAGTTTGTTAGTCCCGAATTGCGTCGATTCATCAGATCGAAAACGGCGGCCATGTTGGATCTACAGATCACAGAAATACATGATGTCAGAGGAGCGCCTATGTATAGAGTGTGACGTCACACGAGCTTTTTCCTGCAAACAAAAAGTGTCGGAATATCCGTGCGTTCCGTTTGCCAAAGCGCTTCAGCACTTATCAGAATCACTGTACCGTTAGCGTGAGCGCCTCGTTTGCTGAAGCGCTTATGACTGTTCCGTTTGCAGGCGCTGAGAAAGTGCTTCGAAGCAACGCAAAGCAGACAAACTGGTGCTTTTTGGCTTAGCTTCAAGATGGCCGTGTCCCTTGTACGTGGACGCTATCAAAGTGACGTGAGATAATGGCTAATTTTTCAGCCTAACGGTCGACTCTACTGAGACTAACAGACGCCATACCGACAATTAGTTTTGTGTGCTCGTTGAAACACTAATTTATAAAACGAATTTTCAAAAACTAACGTTGCAATTCTTGATTTCCTACTGACGTGTGTAGCGAGTGGGTGCATCGTTCGCAAGTACGTGTTTAGTCACACATTTTGAAACATATTTCGTAATTTTTAATTGTTTGCTTAGTTTGCCAGACTGAATCCCTTCACCGCAGACAGCCCAACTAAATCTACATCGTCCATACAGTGCTGGAAAACAACCGGCGCGAGTGTTTTTTTTTACTAAGTGACCAAATATTCACAAACGAGTTATTCTTATAAAAACGCCAGCCATGTTGTTTCCTACTGCGTTCGTCCCGTTTGCTCGAAAAGCGCGAACGTCTACTGGTGACGTCAGCCTTGAGCCAAGAATAGCCAGATTTTTATAGCCAATCAGCCATTTTTTTTCTTTGCCTTTACTGCCCGTTTGGTTACAAATTTCACAGCTACCCCCCCCCCCCCCCCCACCCTCCGTGTCCGAAAGTTTAGCCTCTAACCCAAAAATGTCTGTGCCATCAACGCATTCCTCCGTTTTTTCCCTTGGCTACTATAAAAAAAATCTCTCCCCCCCCCCCCCACACGACCATTCATTCGTTTTCCATTCCTCATTTCTGTTAACTTTCAGTTGTACATGCACCATGCACCCCGCATTTATGAGCGCCTTCGAAAAACCACCAAGCGCGAACTCAACCAAACTAATCCATTTGGAGACAATTTGGTATCTTTAGCAAACAGAAATCCCATGAGTAAACTCCCCTCTGCCTCCAGACTGGACGAGTTCGGTTGAGGTTGGCTTGTGGTTTTCGAATGCGGCTTATTGCAGTTGAAGTCCCAAATCTCCCTCGGTAACAGGGGGGGGGTAATGAAAAGAAACACCTTGAAATGTTTTTCTTAAGCCAAAACGGGGAAAAAATACTTATGTTAAGCCCTGGAAAACAATTGTGTAATTGTGTGTTAGTATAAAACAGTGTTAGTAAAACATTAGGTTTATGCGATTTAAAAAAATCGTTGGCTTTGCAGTGCTTTGCACTTATGCAAACAACGCAAACAGATGAGTAGTTATGATATGATTACGAATTACAGCTTTTTAATTCGACGTATCACATGTCGAATTAATGCGGTTGTAGCCAAAAAACGGGGGTAGCAGATTTACATCAGCGACATCTCCTCAAAAACCAGACACATTTGTTCAATTCTGATCCGACGAAATTCAAGTATGCGGGTGGGTGAGTAGCAGTGCGCCAGTACACATGGTATTACGCTGTAGTTAATTTAGTTAGGGCGGTTTTAGTTCGCTAACCTCTAAAAAGGTCTCTGAGCGAAAAACCGTCGTCAAATAGTATACGATCAGTGGCTGACGTCAGCCTCAGCGTAAAATTGTGCGCTCAAAGCCGATCATACGAAAAATTGCGGTGTGTAACTGCGCATTACAGGTAAGTCAGCTCTTCAACATCGCGGTCGGTTAGAGGCTATCGTGTACGTCGAGATGGCTCCACTCGTATGGCGCAGAACAACACAAAGTGAGTCATCACTTACCTCTGCGGTGATTTGGATGGTACACCGAATTTCTATGATTGAATCTGGACGGTACAATGAATGCGATGCTCGTATAAGACTTGAGCTGTTAATTACTGCGCCATCCTCGCTGCTTTGCGGGTGCGATATATTACAGTATCTTATTACGCGTATTTGTGGTGTTGTTTCCTATTGAACGAGTGAGCAAAGCTAATGATGTCCTGTTTTCACAGTGACAGACTGGCCAGAGGGAGGGAAGGGCGGGATATTCCTAATGGCCTCTGACTTTCAGATTTTTTTTAAATCCGTAACAGGAAGACTCACGTAAGTTTTATTGGTTCTACATTAGTTTTAACCACAGATTTAAAATTACAAATTATAATAATAAAGATAAATATAAAAAGCTAGTAAAACAAGTAGTTTGTATTGAGTAGCCTAACAAAAATTGGCCACATGAAATTGCAGTGTTACAGTCAATGTGGACTTTGTCACAATTTTCGTGTGAATATTTTAACTTTTGTTAATACACCTAAAAAGTGTAAATAAATTTAAAGTAGTCACCTCACGTACCCTCAGTGCAATATGATTTCTCCTACTCCCCACCCCACCAAATTACTAGCTGAATTTATGAAATATGGTGTTCAAAGATTTAAAAAAAATGTAAAAGTCTGTAAAAGAACAACGGGTACGAGAAACTGTAAAACAACAAAGCTTTTAGTTTGTTTTTTTGTAAGAAAACCAATATCAGCGTCCGATGAAAACTTATCTGGTGAGTGATTGCATCGTCGCACACAAGATTCTGGCTCATTTGCCATATCGTAGTAGCAAACGTTACGAGACAATTTTTTTTTTACTATAATGTGCAATAAAGTAGATATTCCTCAGTACACCATGCATTTAGATTTTTTAGCATCCTGTTGGTATGTCTGCCGTTTCAACTCCATGCGTCAATTACAGATATTTTTTTATTCTACCATACGACACGTCGAATTACTAATGCAGTGTTAGTGCATCTTGTTTATGTTGGTTTCGTTCTCTTTTATTTTGCTTTCGTTCTTTGTTGTACTGTGCACAATACAAAACGGAACGGAAAGCCATCGAACGATGTTGGCGTACATGTTGAGACAATGGTTTACGCTTATATCTTGGATAACTACTCTCCACGCTTATATCTACTGCGGTAGAACCCGCGAGCAGCTGTCTGGTTTAGCCTCACGTCCTCCGGTTCATTTTCAGCCCTATTGTCGATTGGATTTCGGTAGCTTAGTGCACTGGAATATAACTTTTACGTAGGGAACGGTCCGGCTTACGTTTCATAATGAGTATTCAGTAATTTTTTAGTACAGAGTTGCGTCGATTCATCGGCCATGTTGGAGCCACAGATCATAGACTACGTGAGGTCACTAGCACAGATTCACTAGTTTGCAAGGTCAAGTGGAACGATAGTATTAGGAAAGGTTGGTCATTCCTGAGCTCATTATCTTTTTTTCCCGCCAAATGATGTCACTTGAGCTTCTGAGTTTATGCGTACTTTTGTGCGCATGTGCGTGAGAGTTTTACAAATTCATTGAGTTTCGTTGCCAGGGGTGGCGCCACAGGGGGGGGAGAGGAGGGGAAGCCTTGCCCCCCCCACCTCGTTGGGGAGTAACCGAGATTGTCGTCTGGGAACAGCCGGAAGACGAAATCTACATGACAACATAAAATTCGTAAAAATTTCGGGGAAAAAAGGTCAAAATACAGTTGCCGCTTTGTTTGCCAGTAGTCCTACTGTTGCTATCTCATCACCCCCATAATATTTAAAAGCTGTCTTAGTTAATGCAGAAAGGTTAACTAAATATGTATAAAGCTAAACTTGTTAAAGATTCTAGCTTGAATTCATGATACCAATGAAATGAGCGAAAATTGTGTATTGCAAGTTGCTAAACTGAAAATTGATTTGCTGCCTTAGACTGTCAACGCCATGATTTAACAGACATCTTAGTTATGAGACACGTTTGGGATGCCAACGCCTTACCAGTTATCTCTAAAAGGAGAAGGCCCGATTTTAAAAACCCAACGCACAACGCGAAGTTTGTGAGGGATCAACACACCCCAAACAAACAGAGCAATAGCAGCCCAGTGGTCAAGAGTCACGGCCTCCGAACCAAGAGGACGCAAACTCAACTTCAGTCTAACCAATACAGAACTAAACAAATATTCACTGTGTTCACAAATGGCCTTATACCCTTGAGGTCCGACTGTGTGTTATTGCTATAGTTACTACCGAAACATCAGCTAAATTCGTACAGAAAAAGCTTTCCGTCCAAGCTTTCGTCAGTTGAAGTCTGATAACAATTAATTCATAAAAACCGAGCAAAGAATCAAAATTGAAGAATAGTTGGTGGTTTAATTTGCTAGTAGTTCTTTTCCGCTTAGCCCATCGCCACCGTGATTTAAAACGAATTCTCAGTTAATTCAGGAACGTCATCTGAATCTTCCGTCATTTGAAAAGTAAGCAACAGTACTTTTCAAACCTAAATTATAAGTGTTTGTTAACGTTAAATTAATTTTTTTAATTTAAATTCACCAATTAATTTAATTTGTAAATAAAAATATATAAAAAAAAAACAGAATTTTGGTCACAATTAGGTTTTTACGACCTCTCATGCTAAAGAATTTTTACGAAAAACATCCAAAATTTGCTTAACAATGTGGTGCAAACATGTCTCGGGAAGCCGAAAATAGGCCCTCAAATAACGTAAAATGCGTCGGCTTCCACCCGGATCCCGTAAACACACAGTCGCTTACAGCACTCCCCCAGACTCTCAAGCTGGTTTCGCCGGACCCATGCCAAAGTGGATCTTATTTCAATAAAAAAAAGTATTCATTTTCTTTGCCGCCCCCCCCCCCCCGTAGGGGAATCATTGCCCCCCTACCTGGAGTTGGCTGGCGTCACTACTGTGCGTTAGTAGTTGGTAACCAACGTACCTGCGCCACCTGTGTGACCAATCAGAGGGCAGCATTCAGGTCACGTGACCACCGGAAGTCGGCCATGACAGTAGTCCTGAGCAACCGTAAACAACTTCACACATCTGTGTCAACATGGAGAGCAATCAAAATAAGGAAGAAGCCTACCATAATGGTGGTAGTGACGTCAAACACAACCTCAGGTGTCAGGATGTTATGAATAGATAAATTATAAACTACCTAACGACCTAGTAATGATGGTGAGGGATTTGAGCATTGAACTCAAACCGTGAAAAGTGTAGTTTCTTTATTGAGAATAATAATAAATAAACGAACTCTTGTAAATATGAACATCTCTGGTAGTAAGTGAATTTTGGAAGTTACATATTGGGATGGCTCATTAAATAGTGGAGGTATGTCAGGTAATGAAATAGCATGTACACCCACTATGAAAACGTGTAAAGGACAGAAATACCCCTCCAAGCACACGTGATGACGTCACATCCTAAGAGGAAGGATATATATAAAGGTAATGTATGAAACACTTTTTGAATCAGTGTGGAAGCTAGAATATTGAACAGCAGTTATGGATAGATGTCAAGGTCCTTGTGATACTATCAGAAGAGCTGAAGTCGTAATATTTATAGTATTGGTACAACTCGTTTTGGATATTTCTGTACTCATTGTAACTATAAATAACTGACAGCGGTGTAATAATATTGAAGAAAAGAAGGTCATTGAGTGTCATAGAGACAACTGTACACTGAATTGTCAAGAAGAAAGTTTTTTAGCGAACGATTTTGTCCTAGAGACTAAGTGTAATTGTGAAAATATGTATGCACGATTAAGGAAAAACCATACATTCATCAATTTCCAATTTGAGGAATTCGAGAATTTGTACGTACACATGAGCTCAATATTACAAGTGAAAATGTGTGGTGTGTTAACCGAGAAATAATCTCGTTTCAAATACTATTGTTTTTTTCTGTATCATATCCATGTTTATAAAATAAACACAAAAAGAAAAGAAAAAACAAATGACTGAAGTGAATGAACTGGATTTATTTACATTGTATGTTTACATTGAGTATACACACAGTATGAAAGACATACTTTATTCACTTAGAGCTAGCACTGTCATCATCTTCAGAGTTTGCTTTTATCGAATAGTGCCTATAAGCTAGTGTTTTGATTCCACAGGGTTTGAGCCAACATTTTGGGTCTTGAGTACTCAAGGAAAGCTTAATTTGTGTTATGTTGTAAATATGATGTTTAAAACTACGGAGTGCTGTCTGTTCAAACGAAAAATACGTATGATCATTCAAACAAGACAGAAAATGGTCTGGGGTGATTGTATTCTGTAGTATGCTTTTTTAATACCCTTGCCGACTTTTTCCATTTACCACCAAATGACAAGGTGTACAACTTTGATTTGAGACCTACAAAGGTATCTATTACCACTGCAGGACATTCATCTTTCATGATCCCTGGTCGTTTCTTATTAGATTCACTATATAAAAAATGATCTACAGGATAATTACTCGTGTCATAAAGATCAATATCAGGTAACATATCAGTATACAGGTCAGGTGTAAAGATCTGATAGATAAATGAATCTGTATCACTAGCCAACAAGTGAACATTCAAACCGTATTTACATTTCATGTGGTTATAATGAAATTTGTACATACATAATTTAGACTATTCCAAAATAACACTACCTATGTAACTAGGACTGTTTAACACAATTTTCGTACGATGTAACTTAAACATAGCGAGATCCGCCGCTAAAATATCAAAATATTCGACTGTAGGATTCTTTATAACTTTCAGGAAATGAGATTGGTCAGTTGTGAGCTTGATATTCATGTGGTTCCTAATGTTTTCCATAACATTAGGAACCACGTGAATATCAATCCCGAAAATAATGTTGTTCATAGCAATCCGTTAAAAGCTGTCGTAGCAGCAACACGTTTAGCTGTGTTGTAATCGATATATGGTTTTCACCTAGCTTTTTCAGTGAACTTAATAGCCTTATGGACTTTTGTGACTACAAGTCCTTGCTGAATGTAGTATATACGATTTTTGTAGTAACAAATATATTTCTCACGCTTCATGAGATGAGGAACCAATCATCGACAATCAGCATGGTCATTGTGTTGATCACTTAGTTTCTTGTTAAATGGAGAAAGCATTTCATCCGTGATGGTTATATTCCCAGGTGCTAAAGGATAGTCAGAATGACTATCATGCAATGGAACAGGATAATCCAAATCAACCATAAGTACATAACCGATGGTAGAAGCAGTGGGTAATGACATTATATTTGATAATAAATCTTTAAGTCCATTATCACTCAACCAACAGAAATCGGAATATGGCAAAGGCATACCCAAGCAAAATCCATACAGATTGTTCTCGTCCAAATAGATAACATAACTCGTCTCTGCACTAGGATCATAATCAGGTAACAAGGGGTTGTTAGCCTTAGCAAAACGTTTCGAAATAAGTGACACACCACCTCGAATCGAACTTTCAAACATCAAGTACATATCTGGGTCTGTTAGTAAATGCAACTTTTCATTCGTCATGCGTAAAGCAGCATCACATGAGAAACCGGGTAATGTAAAGTAATGACAAGGATCTAATTTATATTGTAACAAACAGATTTTCCGGAAATTCTCAAAGCAGTCAGCTAATAAACAAGCATCAGCCATAACATATAAATCATGATAGTCACCTAGAGAAGAGCATCCAACATCAGACCATACAGTAAGTGCATAATTGTAATCCTCATCGGTGATATCTTCATCTGTCAGACTAGAATAAAACACTTCCTTTGGTGGTAAAGAGAGTTCACTAAACTTATCAAAGCTGTCTACATACTCATAATGGTAAACCCCTTTATGTGTGAGAAGACATGACGAGGTTGGGAATACTTCCTCTAGGATTGGAAAACAATCTATTGTTTCAACCAATGTACTTAGTGATGAAGACAAAAATGGAATGAATCAAGAAATTGAAACTTACTCCCAATATGTAACGCAGTAAAACGTTCATTATTCTGAGGTAGAACATGTATATTTTCCTTTCCAAAATATGGTAAGGCTAAAGTTAACAAATGAGCATCATAATTTTTTTCATTATGGAAGAATATAGGTAATACAGCATGGAACTTATAGTATAAATTACATTTCTGATGTGCAGTCCTTCTGAAATTACGTGTACTATGACAATGATCTCTAACCTTGAGATCAATAGGTGTGAATTTCTTTTCACAAATGTGATAATGAGTAGCGGTTGAAAAAGCATCTAGTACATCATCAGTGATTGTCATAGGTGTAAAATGCTGCTTGAATTCATTAACATATTCCCAAAGTAACAAAAGATTATCAAAAAAAATCGGTTAAACAATCTGCACCTCGTTAGAAACGTTTCATATGAACCTTGCCGTCATACCCTACGAGTACATATGCATATCCACATGGTACGTGCAAATGTGTCTTATGTGTAAAGGATTGTGAAGGGTCAGGACTGCAAGTATGTAACTTTGCTAAATCGAACTCAAAATCAGCGTACAAAACAAATGGATGAGGAAGCTGGCGGTCATACCTAGTAAACTCCATGATAGCATTATGTGGCATTTCAACACTTTGAGGTTTCATCGTTTTACACAATAACAAATGATCATCTAATATTGATTTTGAGGGGAATGAACACATACAATATGTACAGACAGCTCGATTAGTATTAGTACTAACTAATCTATTGAAATGTCTAATCAGACAGTAATGTCTACCTTCGACGATGAGTAACTTTACTTCATGACATCCAGTACGCTTACTCGTGCAAAGAGGGAAGACATTTTTATCCTCATAACCATATACATACATTGAGAGATTATTTTGGTTCTCGAATCTGGCAATTTCATTGAGAGGAGTGGGAAAAGATATTCCACTCAAATCGAGCTCATTAACATAAGGAGTGTAATGGCTTACTCTGGTAATGTGATCAGCATCAGGATGCAAACTAGCTAGGACAGAATATAAAAAACATCTATTATCTGTACATTTTACATTCACTATTGCTTTTTTAGCAAGTAAGGATTATCTAGTGGAACAACCCCACACCCTCCAGTATGAGGGATATATCGACCTACATGAACCTCAAAACGTTCAATATTAACAACTACCCAACCAGACCCTCTTTTGTGGAATTCGTCCAGTTGGCGCAAAATCTTCTCAATGATAGATCGGATTTCATCTTCAATATCACTAGACGACAGCAAACGATGTGTTGTACTACATAAGTAAATAGGCATATTCAGTCTTGTACCGTCTATCTGCAATTTTTCCAAAGTTGCGGTTATACAACCTAGGAACTTTATCTGACGCAATCGTGTAAGCACAGCATCTAACAATCTAACGAGGTGAGGAGTGAGTTCTGATAAATACTGATGACCGTCTGTGGTCTCCGCAGGTTCAGCGTGTACGTATCTAGTGCAGAAGCCGCCATGTCCAGAGAGATCTAACACAAACAGTGGAACCTCAGGCATTTGTGAATGTTCATCACTACAATGTCGGTTCATTTCTTCAGGAGTATTAAATACTCGAGGACAGTGTACACAAGTAACTAAATGAACTCTAGCATGACGACGTAACGCAATACTAGTACTAAAAGGTAGACCGCAATAAGCACATCTATAATTATCATTATGTGCAGATCTCACGGGGCTGTCCAGACTACGCTTTGCGGTGTATGACCATCCGCACTGATCACAGACGAAAGCCATCCTCACACCCAGACACCATCCAGCTATAAAAGGAAAGAAACACAGGACACATGAGCGTGATGTGGGAGTATTTATACACAAAAAACAAACAAAACAAAAATACAACATTACTTCAAAGAATTCACAAAATTGAATAGAAAGCGATCTGGCTGTTCGACCGAAGCGAGTCTTTTAATAATACTTGCAGAAGACTGGCCCTTGCAACGCATTAGTATGTAATAAATACAATAATGTCCACATACTGTACTGTATAAAGTTTGTAAAGGTACTTTATTATAATACCACTTTTTAGTGCAACGTTTCTTCAGGTATTGAAGGATAGAATGCGTTAAAGGCAATAACCCGTAGCTATCAAAGTACTCGCAAGGACCCACCACCACCCAGTGTGATCATTTAAGTTTATTATACACCATCCTCGAGCGGTAGGGAGATGATTTGCAGGAAAAGCACCCAAGAAATTTTTGCACCTTCCCTTTAAAATTTCGTTAATTTCAGCTGTGTTCATTCCGTAGATAGCACGTTACGACGTTCGTCATTCTCCAATAACGCCTTCCTCTCTCCGAACACAATAACGGTCACGTTTCGAGCAAGTGCTTGTGAAAAACGTAATTCTAATCTCACTACACCATTTTTAACGAGGGAAACGTGAGTCATATCATCCGCGCAATGATCATCTGTTAAATCAAAAGAAAACACGCATTTACCATTAGCAAAGCTTGAGTATGTAATGTCGTTAGAAGTATTATGAAACGGGATCCCTAACCCCGTAAATAACAACATGTAAGCATGGACATAATTATTGTTTGTAAAATCACAAGTAAGCGGTTTTCCATTCACAGTTTCACCATCGACAGAGAGCGTTAAAGAAGAAAGATTGTTATGTCCAAAAACGAAGGGGTCTTGACTGTAGTCACCGCTGTATGCGTCGTGTCTGGCTAATGCGATCGTCACGCGTGAAGGTACGTTATCATTAAAGATGTTATCGATTTGGCCACTACTCACACCACTGACCAAAGTATGTGTCTTGATTTCAGTTTTTCTGTAAGGGTATTTCGAGCTAGAAGTAGCGAGAGCACGTGCGTATGCGAGCAAAATATTAGGTGATGTTGTCGCTTTACGGATGTGCAGGGAAGCATCTAAAAATTCTACAATAGGAGCGAGACCAGCCGCCACACCATTTGCTGTTAAATACAAATGGAACTCTGGTGTGTGTGGCACGAATCGGAACTTGATTTCAGTGTTATTTAAAATAAGTCTAGGTAGCATAACTAGGTCATGATGTATTCTTCCTAATAATTCGACTTCTCCGCTGCTGGCAATACGGCTCCTCCGATCGTTAAATGGCATAAAAAAAAGAAGAATACAGTTGTGTATCTTTAGCCTCCTTCCCGTAATTCAGCAATGTTTGTAAATAGGCCTTATAACCGTAGTTGTCGTTGGTGCCGGTAGCTAGTTTCCCATTGATGGTAATGTCAACTTGTGAAAACATGGAATGGAGCCAAAGGTTCGTAGTTCCAACTTCCGTGTTGTAAGCTGCTGTCAAGTTAACGCTCGGTGACTTCGACACATTCACCTTCAAGTAAAACAATGTTTGTTGTAAGTCGACATAATCTTCTGACGAAGGAACTGTGAAATCCAACACTTGTGTAGATGCGATGTTCGCAGTAGGCCTATATTCCACGTATTTAGTTTTTTGTATAGACAACTGTGTAGGTGCGACGGAAAAAATATCTAGAGGGCTAAGCAAGCACTCGCACGAAGAGGGGTGAATAAACACCATCACGATGAATGTTACACAAGAGAAGGACGCACACTTTATATACAATTAGTCCAAGCAGGTTTTAATGTCAGTCTTTTTGCGTTTGCATCCTTTTTTTCTACACGATGCGTTTTTCTTTCGTTTTCTTCCTCTTCCACCTTGTAGTTTAGTAGCAACATCACCGGCTATCCCTCGAGCAGTCTCTTGCAATCTGTCAACAGCAGCCTTTTTAAAACTTTTACCAGCAAGCATATCACCTCCGATACTGACGCCAGCGCCCAGAGCTTTGCGACCCAAATACGAACCTATTCCTTTCAAGAAGGGAAAGGCTATGCATCCTAGGGAACTCAGGATTGAACCAAAACCGTGGCCTCTTTGCCTCGATTGTCCAAAGTAGACGGGGATTCCCCTCCCGCTTGATTTACATAGAATTCGGTATACGGGCACCTCTTCATGATGACGAGTGAGTAGTGGGTGGAGGGGGATAGCATATTTATACATAATCGCTTCAATGTCGTACTTGACGAAAATGTAGCACGCAGATAACCCTTCCGTAGCTTGCAAATTCGATGGGTCTTCCAGTATCATCACGCAGATCTACCTCTATGTATCGAATCGAAAACATTTGTAATGGAAAGTAATGAAGTCTTCTAAATTCGATGTTCGTAACTTCTCCAGTTTCACCTTGAACGGGAGAAATTCTCAACAAAGGCACTCGAGAATCCCCACCAACTGACGTTGAATTATATTAGAACATATGTAAACAGATTGTATAGTTGTGTTTGTTTTTTCCTTAACGGGAAATGTAGTATGAAAGGTGGGTTGTTCCGTATCCGGCAGGTTAGGGAACTGCTCTGGACGGAAACCGAATCTCGCGGCCAGTGTAGGGCATAAATAGAGCCTCAAATAATAGTTTTCATTAACATCGTTATTCAAAGAGTACATATGTTTACGTTCGTCATAAGCAATATTAGGTAAGCCGTCTTTACCAACACGTTTCATGTGACTGATAGCATCTTTATATTCAGCACGAAAAGCCTTGATTTCAGCATTAATTGAACTCATTAAATCGTGCATGCTATCGTACTTTTTCTCACCATGAGTACAGGACAAAATATGATTCTCGTCACTAGGCTTTAATAAACTGGCAAGTTTAATTTTTTCTTCCGGAGACAGGTCCTTTTCATCTTCGGGCTCTCCTTTCCCCGGCTGTCTATATTCCATCAATAACAACCTGGCTTCATCCTGGTGACTACGTAAGACGATACCGCTGTTTTGGCTGAAGGAATTTGGAAATGAAATTTGAGCCAATGCAACTTCGTAACTGGAATCAAGCTCTAGAGAAGAGGATAAACAGGTTATGTAATGCTGTAAAGCATTTTGAGGAAATATGTCCATGCTACTATTAGACGGTAGAGTAAGCCATACTTCCTCACCCATTACGTGTTAACCAGATCCGTCACCCAACTATTAAAGCTCGATGGATAATAATGGCCCACTTAACAAAGTACTCTGTTTTAAGCACACTTTCAACTTTGTAGGTCTCGGGTGGTACCACTTTCTGTAGTTCTTGTTGGTAGAATGTACCCACAATATCATTTCCATCGTAATCGCGCACTTTATAGGTAGGGATCGAGTGTTTTTTAATTTTTTTTAACATACACTATTTCGTCGGTCCAATTTGGTTCGTATCCTTTAGTGAAAACATCTTTCATCTTACTTATCTTCACCGCATCACCGACCGAAAACCCGGATCCGAACAAATTCACAAACACTTGCCCTTCATTTCGATCGTCGGCCCGGTTTGGGCTCATCTTAAAACTTCTGTGATATGAATTGTTGTAGGCTGAGACGAACGAAGGTAGTACATCGATGTATCGTTTTGTGTTTTTCACGTGCATGTAACGCCACATCACGGACCGTAGGCTCCGAAAATATCTTTCTATCACTCTAGATTTTATTTCTTCATTTTCTGTACTGTACTGATTAATACCGTACTGATGCATAACCTTTTGTACGTTAGCATTCCTGAACTCACTTCCTTTGTCAGAAAAAAAATGTCTTATTTACTGAAGACTCCCTTTAATGCAGCAGCAACGCTAATACCATCTTTTCGTTTTAATGGTACAACTTCAACACGTTTCGTAAACACATCGATAACAGCTAAGAGCCAATTCACCCAATCATTGAAATGAGCTAAATTCGATACGTCAGCTAAATCAGCCGTTACCACGTCAAAAGGTCCACTGGTACGTATTCTATTACGTTAGAATTTTCGAACTACAGGTTTGAAGAGGGTGTACGTTTCTTCACCAGATAACCATCGTTTAATTACATCTAAAGGAACCGAACGTCCGGTCTCGTTAGCGGCTCTAGCTAAACGAGATACTCCACCGAATGACCCGGACGAAGCCGGATCGTAATAAATTTTTTCTAACAGCTGGCGCACGTCACTAGTGGAAGTCGTTCGACCACGAAGCCTCGGCTGGATCCTTCGGTGTTTCCTGGAGCGGTTCATCATCCCATTGGAGCGAGGGTGCGTCATCATCAAAATGGATTAAATCCAAATCAACTAATGAATCGGTAGTAGGTGTTTCGTGTCTTCGAAGCTGGTCCGAGCATCGCAGTTTCCTTTTATAGGGAATTTTCCGTCTCATTATACTCATACCTGGGGCGTGTCTCATGTCAGATCGAAAACGTTTATTATCTGTAATTCTTCCTAGTACTAATTTTACCACGTCACTACCGGGCATAACCTCCCCGTCGCTTTTAATTAATTGACCTGTATTGTCAAAATTTACTGTACCACTATTTAGAAAACGTGAAATTCTTCCCGTTTTTTTGTGGCACATCGATGAAATCTGCGACGTAACCAATCCCATTTTCGGAAGATATAGTACTGTCGGATTGAGGCACTTCACTTGTTTCAGTCTTCATAGTATCCATTGTATCATTACCCGAGGGGTTGCACGGCTCTGCCACGCCACGCGACATAGCCGCGCTGGAAGACACACTGCCCGGCGGCAAAGCCGCCCCCGTCGTACCTGTTAAAGATGACAAAATAACCTTTAACGGTTCGTCTAAATACTTCTTGTCTACATCTAAATACCTCTGTAAGGTCTGGGTGTATAGCTTCGCTTTCTGATAATCGTCGTATTTGTCGTTAGCTAACACTTCCCTCATCGAAACATCTAGTCTCGATAGAGGACGACTGAAAAGCTATTTAGAAGGTTCTGACGGTTGAGTGGTGGGAGCAACACCACCACCAACAGGCACTAACTGCATTCGTGTGAACATCGTTATTTATCATCGAAAAGACTTCCGATAGCGTTGATAATAGGTCCTCCTAATGCACCCAACACGGGGCCTAGTAGAGCTCCTAGGAATCCTCCAGATTGATTTTTTGTTAATTTATGTTGTGTCTTCTTACAAGTGCAGGTTTTCATAGACAATGCTATTAACGTTTTCTTGTATTTCTTCAACTGGCTTTTCTGAGAATCGTTTAGAGGAACACGACCTTTGAGGAGATTCAGGGAACACAGGCTAATGATGTCTTGAATTTTCTGCACTCTAACAGAGTCTTCTTCACTCGTGGTTTGATTTTCTTAGAATGTAACAATGCTAATATTGGTATGTAATCTTGAACTGTTTGCATCACTTGATTAGGCATCTTAGGGTACAAAGACAATTAGGGGTTCCTTAAATATATTGGAACGGAAACGTAAATGATCGGGTGTAGAAGGATGTAGGTCAATGAATAAAAAATCAAACGGGATTTTAGTCGCTTCCTTGCACACACTTAGCATAAATTTTGACCCAACGGAGAGCTGGTTTGCAAAATATTTAAGTTGGTTTTGGTGTCGACAGGATTTGAATAACGCAAAATACTGTGTTTTTAAAGAGGCTGTCTGAAGTGACTTCTGAAAAATGTTATGCACACACACTAATGAAATTCTTCCATGATGAGTTCCTTTTACCGTGATATCGTTCAACAATGCCTCGGGTATCGTATGTACGACATCATCACAAATTAACATACAATCCCGAGAAACAGAGTCGTATATTTCTCGTGTAAAACCCTCTTGAAAAAAATAGGCACAGGGCTCTGAACTTTAAGTTCATCAAACTTAGGCTGGTATTCACCGTAACAGTCTACGATAGATGTGGGTGGAGGATTAATGATTTTCTGCGAACGTAGTATTAATTGCACTATAGCTGTCGTCTTTCCAGCGAATGTAGGTCCGGAAAAAAATATAATTTCTCCCTCTCCTCACGCTCTATTTATAGTGAGCGCTTGTAATTAATTATTAATGCATAATAATTAATTAGCACCTACATTTGCTGGTGTAGCTTGTATTATCATGTATGTAAACAAATAACACAGAGATACAATGTGAACGAAATTTATTAACACTTTTACATTACACCGGAGCAGGCTGTACGTAAACACTCATTAGTCTCGCGTGAATATACGGATACAAATGTGCATGGCGGATCAAAAATGGATCTTGGAGGTCCAGAACAATATCACTGTATTTTTCGAGCCAACTGGGTAACATGTTTTCAAATGAGATCACATCACAGTCTATCTTTTTCAAGTTGTGCACTGGGTAAAAGTCACGCTTGAACAGATTTGACAGAAAGTTCCTTCTGGTTGTTTTAGTCGGTAGTATAGTTATTTTTGGGTGTTGTGTCGGGAAAATGGTCATTAGCAGAGCTAACACTACATCTTGGTTTACCTTCGTGTTGAATCTTATGAAGCTATGAAGACCAGCTTCGTGGACCCCTAAGCAGTAGCTGTCGGTATCGTATTCAGTCGTAAATGTTTCAATACCTTGTTGGAAATGTGATCGATTCAGTGTTAGTCCTGTCAAAGTCACTCCATAGTTTCGCATAATGTACTGTCACGAGTCTTGGGAGTACGTCTTTGCCGTTTTCGAGGTGGTGGTGGTAGTGGGAGTCACAACAGTAGATGCGTCGTCTTCCATGATGTTAGCACAACTGGTGGAGCAACGAGTAGAAACACCACTTTTATTGTAGAATGTCTCATGACGTCATCATTATATGATAATCGTAATAATATGTCGCCTTGAAGAATGAACACTTCGCAATTTGGTGAAAAGGACAAAAATGATAGTTCACTCGATCCACAGAGAGTACTGGTGCTTTAGGTCACGGGTTCAAGTCTCCAGATCTAACACGACACACATGTTCCAAATACTTCTTTAAATGGTTGTCCCCTTTAACGTAAAATCTACACTCCTGATTAAAGGATTATAAACGCCGAATTTCTCTAGTTACGAATTTTAGGTCACTGTCATACTGTCCATTAGCAAACTTATCATTATGCAGGATACGTTCGCAAAACCATACTGTTTGTCTGTCTTTTTCATTAAGTTCAGGTTTCAATATATTTTTCGGAATTCTGACTCGGTAATACGTCTTAATGTAACGTGACACTAGTGATATTTCTTTTATAACGTACCTAGAACCAACTAGAAATCTGTTCGAACAGACGACCAAATCAATGTTCGAGTTAAACATGATCGTTCTTGTCTAATACTACATCACACTGCTCTGAAATTTATAGATTTTTGTAGCTCCTCCCCTTCTCTCTTAGCACGTCATCTCAATGTCGTCATAGTGTTTGTCAATAAGGTGATAACCTTCAACTAATCTTACGAATTGTGTAACTGATAAATCTATTCTCTTATTTGCTTGCACGAAGGTGATCATTTTTCCATTTCTTTTTGTGCTTGTGTGTTCTACTCCAATTTTACCGGTTGCAAACAAAACACCTAGGCCGGTCGTTGACGCTTCAATTTGGTCCTTCCATCCACATGCCTAATAACGGTGATATCATCCTCCAATCTTCTATACACATCGACACTCCGTCGGCCGTCGGCACATAGGCTAAGGTTAATGGTTCATATTTCCTTATGTGTGCGCGCACTTGTTTTTGCCATTCATTTATGGACAATTACACATTATTACCCAAATCTACAGAATTGGATGGTGTGACTGGGAAAGTTGAACAGGTTGCCATTTTTTAGCGGTTTCTTTATGTTGAGACATAAATCTAAAAAAAAAGAAGAGACGAAAATCGTTAGTCCGACTCGTTTCGTTTTTAGTTCTACATTTCAACATTACCACACATTTTTTTTATCCATTTATAACATGTACTTAAATTTTAATACTTCAAATTGGTGCGGTTTAGAAACGTTACACTATTATTAATTTTTTTGCGTATTAAAGTCACCTAATCACCGAATGACAGCTTACAGCTTCTGACACCGTCATGCAGTTTTCAGTTCCTCAACACTTGATTTCAACGAGCGAAGGAATGTACAAAGAAATTACTTTTTACATAACAAAATAACGCTCGTCCCTCTTTAATTATTGACTGTAAAGTTGGTGTATCATAGACCAAACAGCTAGCAATGTCACTAGATGGAGGTCGTGTGTCGGTTCAAAATCACCGTTTCAAATTTTTCGTGATGTGGACGCACCAACTTTACATTCAATAATTTAAATTGTACGCACCTTGTTTGTTATCTAAAATAATTATTTGCACGTTCCTTTACCCATTAAGAGCTAAATGTGCTGTAGCTTGTCGATTGGTAGTAGTTCCCTTTAAGCCAACGTATTTGAATAAAAGTGCTATTTTTTTTTACCGAGAAACTATTTAAAACGTGGGTTCATTACAGAACGCACGCTATGTAACCAAACTAGATATTTAAAAATAAGGGAAATATGAATTTTCTGTTAAGTCAACCAGCCAGCATCACTTTGTATTCATAAAATAAAATGACAGTACTTAATACCGTTGTGATAGCAGTCAAGAAAGAAACTACATTAGATTAACATCTAATTTTTAGTATATTTGAGTTAACTGCAGTGTTTAAAATATGACAGTTAAATTTCTTTCTATCTGCTATCAAACATGGTTTAGGTCACTTACCTGGTGAGTAGCGAGTTCACTGTGTCGGTGCACGGATGAACCTTGACAATGACCCTCTCTTTGTATTTATACTTTTCTCAGCTATTGTCACGTACACCATCTAATCAATTATCTACCACGCACCTTGACATTAATTTTTATTACAGTTCCTTTGACGTCACCACCATTTATCAATTATGTCCTGTTTATCGCTGATCGTACACCTTTCACCTCATTCAGTTTCCTCGTTCATCAACGCACGAACAAATACAGTTTCCTGATGCGTCATTTTTCCGCAGTACGAAAGCTCATAATTTGTTTTATAAGTACATTATGTAGGTGTCATTTCATCCGTACATTTATACAGTAATTTCCCTTGTTATTGAATACCTCCGCTTGTAATGACGTGTTCACTACACACGTCCTATCCTGTTGCATAATGACAAGTTTTATTATTGAATTAGAGCTCGCGTGCCATTACACGCAAACGTTTCAGAGAATTGTTTTTTTTTATGTGCTAAAAATCAAAATGGATTTGGATGGAAGTGTCTATATTTTCGGTTCGTTTTACAGTAAGTGGTGTATTGTTTGAATGTTACACTTTGTTAGCTATGAGCTGCTAAAAAGTAACGGTGTTCTATATGCTTCGTAAATCTATTTGATATCTTGAAGTTTCTTAAATTACGCTATTTTCACAATTAATTTCCTTGTTATTGACCTTAGATTTTTTCTCTACCCCTACAGTTATGTTACAGTACTTATACAACACTGTTTATAAGTGAATAAAAAAACTACACTTTTCACGGTTAAGTTCAAGGGTCAAAACCCTCTCTGACGTTGCTATGACATTATGTAGTATATTTGTTGAACACAGACATACATGATTTATCGGTTCATAACATCCTGACAGCTGAGGTTGTGTTTGACACCACTGCCACCATTATGGTAGGCTTCTTCCTTATTTTGATTGCTCTCCATGTTGACACAGATGTGTGACGTTGTTTACGGTTGCTAAGGACAACTGTCATGCCCGACTTCCGGTGGTCACGTGACCTGAATGCTGCCCTCTGATTGGTCGCACAGGTGGCACAGGCATGTTGGTTACCAACTACTTGCGTTGCACAATGTATTACGTCTACCTATCATGATGCTACGTATTGTTTTTGTGGGGCCATTAAAATATTTGTCTTTTCGCAAACGGCGGATTAAGAACCAAGTGTTTCCCAGCAGTCTTTAGCCAACAACATTATTAATTACAAACAAAAACTTCAGCTGTGCCGTAAAAAGGGGTTATATGATTGAATGTTCACTTGTTAAAATGTACACGGACAAAAATTGATCATTTCCAATTGAAATAATAAAATGTACAATTGAGAAAATTGCATCTGTTTAAGTGCTGTTGTGCTTTACGAATCATATATTTAAAACGTAAAGCACAACAGCACTTAAACAGATGCAATTTTCTCATTTGTACATTTTATTATTTCAATTGAAAATGATCAATTTTTATCCGTGTACATTTTAACAAGTGAAAATTCAATCATATAACCCCTTTTTATGGCACACCTGACGTTTTTGTTTGTAATCCGTGTATTACGGCTATGGCGTCGCACAACAAAGGTTCAAGTCAGCTTTGAAAGCCTGCATCTGCGAAATAAATACGGAATTCTATCGTTTTTAGCTGCCAATTTCGAGGCCAAGGCAGCTTAATTTGGTTTAAAAATATATGTGTTTAGCTGAAACACAGATTCTTTCGGTCACTGATTTATTTGAGGCCTTGACAACACGCCATGCGCCCCAACACCAGACCTGCTACATCAACTACTGTGCACCACACCTTAAAACCACAAACACCACACCCCACAAATTCTTTCATTTTACCGTTGAACAATCAACTTTTTAGCAAAGACATAACACGTGCACGAAGAATGAATATGGAGTTTGGTGAGTGGCATTGTTCCCTAAATACAATGGTTAAAACAATGTAAAACAATCAAAATGATCGTTTAGTGTCCCGTAACTCTAGAATGGATGGACCAATCGAAAAAGTGGTCCATGTAAGATTGAAGCCCAGGGAAATTTCTGGCTCAGATCATGTTTCAGATTTTAGATAGGTGCAGTAGTTTTTCTGAAACCGTGTCAGCCGAGAAGAAGTAGAACAAGAACAAGAACAACAACAACAACAAGTGAACAGTTTTCAAATTTACGTGTGGCTTCCTACGTTTACTCTTGCACGGAATTGCATAAAAGTTGGTGTAAAGTTTTGAAAAGTTGCTATCTACTATCTGGCCAAGTTCGGTAGAAATATATTGAATAAAAACGGAGAAATTAATAGTTTCAGTTTGCTGTAGAGACGACTTCAATCATTAACACTGGCGAGCCAGTGTTAGTAAGGGACGACCTAGGATCTCGGTGTTAAACTTTCAACTTTGAGAGCTTATAACTCCGTCAAAATTGAAAAATTTTAAACCAAATTTGGAATCTAACCTTGATTAGTCAAGGCCTGTCTACAGTCCAAAAATTGTGAAATTCAGTTCAGCCAAACCCGAGATACAGAGAGGGGCCAAATAGACAACTTCTTGTTCTTGTTCTGGGGATGTACCTTTCGTCTGTCCTCGCTACAGGTCAAACTATTTGTCCTGTAAAGCTGGTTCTTAGCTCATTTTACAGGTATTGCTCCGTAGATATGCCCTTTCCATAAGGCCTTTTCTAATTGGTCAAGTGGTTAAGGGGTTACGGAGCTCTAAACGACCAGATTGATTGTTTTACATTGTTTTAAACATTGTTATTATGCGACAATGCCATTTAGCAAACGCCAGCTGCAAGACATAGACTGAAGATTAAAGGATTTGTTTCTATTGTTAACATTAGCGATAGCCAGGTTAGTAAGGCCATAGCTATTTACCGAGCTTAAAGGCGGCGCAACAAAACAAACAACAAATTAATTATAAAGGTGTCACACATACCCAACCCTTCATCCACCACCACACCTATTTATTACAATTCTCAAAGTAACACGGATTAATAAACAAAAACGTATCGTTAAAAGTTAAAAGTAAGGGTCTAAAAGTCAAAACCTGTAAGGAACACGGACAAGCTTTGACTGTAAGGGTCTAGGTGTCAAATTTGGCCAGTAAGACGCTGCTAAGCATTAGACCCTTACTACCGGGTGATCATGTTAATGACTTAGTAAGGAAAATTGGAAATTAGCCAACAGCGAAAATCATACACCAGAAATAACGTAGTTCAGTATGCCACCTTTATGCACTTACGTTAAATAGGAGTGGCATGACCCGGATTCGAACCGGCCACCCAGTTCGCCCCCAGATCACTTGCATAGCGACTTAATCTCTCCGTTGTGCTCCGATGAAACGTAAGTGCATAAAGGTGGCTTACTGAACTACGTTATTTCTAGTGTACGATTTTCGCTGTTGGCTAATTTCCAATTTTCCTTAAAATTATTTCCAGCAATTTATGTCTGTTTATTAATGACTTAGTAACTCAGACAGAATGGGTGTACACACTTACGCTTGTAGCAGGTTGTCTTGCTTGGAATCGCTGCCATGTTATCAAACCGGAAAAAAATGTCAACCTAAAGCAAAGTACGAAACCCACACCCCCACTATCATTGGATCATCTCATGGGTCTTTATAGGACGATTTCAGACAGCTGTTCGTCAAAAACCGGGTAGTAAGGGTCTAATGCTTAGCAGCGTCTTACTGGCCAAATTTGACATCTAGACCCTTACAGTCAAAGCTTGTCCGTGTTCCTTGCAAGATTTGACTTTTAGACTCTTACTTTTAATTTTTAAAGATACGTTTTTGTTTATTATATATATACACGGCGATGATACGGATAATTAAAATTCCAGCCGAACCATTGTTTAATCAACAGGTGACCTCAACAATCACAGCTTTTATTTTTTTTCTGTATTACTGCCACATCTATCACAAATGTCCTCTCATCGTCGTGGGGCAGTTTGGTATTCGTGCTTCCTAAAATCAAACGACCTCCCTGAACTTCTCTACCGTACCGGCTTAAAGAAAGGGGGGGGGGGGGGGGGGACAAAAAAATAAAATAAATTTTTATTCGCTATTTTCTAACTTTTTTATGAAGCCATAGATTACATACAGCAAGAAAAATAATTGTACAGTAAAATGAAGTGGTAATACGTTTTTCAGCGGGGGGAGAGGGGGGGCGGTACCTAAAATTTACCCCTTCCCAGAGAAAATATTGATTTACAACAATGAATGACGTAAAGTCGTTTGGCAGCTTTTGGATTAGATTTATGCCAAACGCTGTATAAATGGAATCCAAAAGCTGCCAAAGAAAGTGATTAAGCTACTAAATCGGAAAAAAAGCTATGGAGATGCTTTAAAAAAATAAAGGCAACGGGAAACTAAGTGATGATTGTAATAAATGTAGTAAAGAACTCAGAAAACTGGTCAGGGTTTTAGAAATCAAAAAAAGAACGGAATGTAAATCTTGAGGGTACTACAGCAGCTCTATTTAAGTATCTAAGAAAAAAAAACGGGACGTGTTCACAACTGCCTTCTTTTAAACATAACGGTATTACGATCATTGATGAGTTAAGTAAGGCTAAACTCCTAAATACCATTTTTATTAAAAATTTTACAAACCACTTAGAAAAACCATCACTGATATTAGAATATATTGAACATTTAACTTCATTTCACTCTTTTGCTCCCACCACAATAAGAGAGCTAGATGTCATATCTATTCTTCATAAATTTAAAAGCAGTAATTCTATCGGACCTGACGGTTTATCAACTGCATTTTATAAAAGGTTTGCAGTCGAGCTTGGTGTACCTCTGGCTATGATTTTAAATAAATCTCTATTAAGTGGTGAATTGCCTACCTGTTGGAGAAAAGCTAGAGTTATTCCTATTTTTAAAAAGGGAAATAGTTCTGATCCCTTAAACTACCGACCCATTTCTCTGACATGTATACCATGTAGGATTGTTGAAAGGGTGATTAAAGACAAAATAATGGTGTACCTAACTAGTTATGGCCTCCTAAGTAAAGATCACTTCGGTTTCTTACCAGGCAAGTCCACTGCTTTACAATTGTTAGGCTGTCTTGATGACTGGAGCACGGCCTTGGAAACTTCTAACCCGGTGGACGTAGTTTTAATCGATTTTGCCAAGGCGTTTGACTCAGTGTCACATTCTCCATTGGTTCTAAAATTGGTCAGATGTGGCATAAATGGTCATACATTGAAATGGGTAACAAATTTTCTTACAAACAGAATACAACAAGTTTGTGTTGGAAGCGCTACTCTGACGAAAGCGCTGTTACGAGTGGTATCCCCCAAGGCTCTGTCCTGGGGCCTCTTCTATTTCTTATCTATATAAATGACCTTAAAGTGCTAAATCCCGAAATCAAAATCCCAAAATTTGCAGATGATGTGAAGTTATACACTGTTGTTAATAACCCTGTTAATTATGGGGAACGTTCAGCCTCTCTTCTGGAATTTGAGCGGTGGTCGACTGATTGGTGCTTGCCTATATCAGGCCCTAAATGTAAGACTGTCCATATTGGCCAAAAAAATCAGCTAAACGCTTATTTCCTACTTGGTGTGGAATTAGATCATGAAACCATGGTAAAAGATCTAGGTGTTTGGTTTACATCGTACTTGAAAAGTGGATCACATTGCGACCATATTGCAAAATCTGCTCGACAGAAATTGGCCATAATTAAATGTTGTTTCACCTCTTGTGATGTAGCTACTTTGGTCTGGGCATTTAAGGTGTTTGTGAGACCAATTCTTGAATATGCCAGCCAATATGGTCTCCCTACTTGCGAAAGCACATAAACCACATTGAGTCGGTTCAAAGATCGTTCACTAGGTATTTATTGGGTATGAAAAATAAACCATATTCCGAATGTTTACAGATTCTTAGGTTGGAAACACTTGAGATGAGAAGACTTAAGTTGGACTTGTCATTGACATATTCCATTCTCCATGGTCTAACAGGTATACCAAGAAATAATTTTTTCTTGTTGCGTGATGGAAGCGTGACAAGAGGATATCGTGTTAAGGTAACTGTACAGCCGATCAAGAATGATTGTAAATTTTTTTTCTCCCACCGTGTGGTTAACCCATGAAATGTCTGCTGTTGTTGCTCAGGCTACATCTCTTGCTGTTTTTAAACGTAAACTCAATAAGCTAGATTTAAGTAAATATGTTAATACTTGTGCATAACTTTCTCTTCGACGACGGCTATTAGCCAGACTTTACTTTGTTTGTTTTATTTTTTTTATTTTTTATGGCAAGATATAGGTGGATATATTCCTTTCTTGACCTTTTGTGTTATCACAAACCAATTATTATTATTATTATTATTATTATTATTATTATTTTAATATTTTAATTTTATATTATGTGAATTTTTATTATCTTTATTAAGGTTGACAATAATGGTTTTGGCCAAGTTTTAAACTGAAATGCATTTTATTCATTTATATATACAGGGTGTTCGGAAATTGGTGTCAAATATTTTGAGGGTCCGCTGTGTGATCAAAGATAAGAAGAAAAAGTCCTATAAACATGGGTCCGGAAATGCACCAGTCTTTAGTTACAGCCCCCCCCCCCAGGTTTGGGGTAAACAGTTCTTAAATACCTCGTAATGATTCACCGTTTCCATTCCAAACTCAGGATATGTGCCATATCATACCTGGTATTTCAGTACTTCATAATACAGTATTGGGTCGCACAACTTATCAGAGGGAGAGGTAATTTTCTTATGGGGGGGGGGGGGATCAAACGTGGGGGAAGAGAGGAGTAACTGCTTTGGTCTTGTACTTTAACACTTAAAACTACAAAGAATCTGATTGAAAGGTGGAGATTTATTTCCAAATCAAAACCAAGTTTATGCGATGATTTTTGTGGAAGCTGGAGCGTTAGACAAAGGCAACAAACAAACAAACAAATAAGCAACCAAATTCAAATGTGTGGGTTGAGTACAGTAATGTTGTTCTCGCCGCTTCGGCCAATGAAACAAGTGATCATCCGAATTCTAAGGATTCCCCCACTTTTACGTTTTAAGCTTCTTTGCTTGAAGAGTAGAAAACAAACACATTAAATCCCTCACTTTTAATGGCGATGATACCCGATTGATAATGTTTGGTGCTCTCCACAGAGATGTACGTACAGTAGTTGTTTTTTTTTGGAGGGGGGGGGCACAAACTTGGAGAACGATGTAACCTACTTGGTCTTTACACGTAATGAAAGAAAGTACAGTACTACTTTCGATTGTTTTCAATCACACGACGTGTTTTTTCTACAATTTGTTTCATTAAAGTACAAGACCAAAGCAGTTACTCCTCTCTTCCCCCACGTTTGATCCCCCCCCTCCCCCCCCATAAGAAAATTACCTCTCCCTCTGATAAGTTGTGCGACCCAATACTGTATTATGAAGTACTGAAATACCAGGTATGATATGGCACATATCCTGAGTTTGGAATGGAAACGGTGAATCATTACGAGGTATTTAAGAACTGTTTACCCCAAACCTGGGGGGGGGGGGGGGCTGTAACTAAAGACTGGTGCATTTCCGGACCCATGTTTATAGGACTTTTTCTTCTTATCTTTGATCACACAGCGGACCCTCAAAATATTTGACACCAATTTCCGAACACCCTGTATTTTGTTAAATTTTATTATATTTTATTGTATTGTAGAAATGTTGACAATGATACCCGGCTTTTCCCTCCAGTTGTCCCTCACGTTTGGCGATGCCATTGGGGACCACTGTGTCTCTGGTAGGTCTAACCTTGGTGGTAAGGCATTCGTGACCCCAACCCAATACCATATACCCTTCCTTTACAGCCGGGCAATCGTCTTCATTTTAATGTTTTAAACTCTTAAACTTTTGTAATTTATAATTTTTAGTTTTAACATCGGATGGCAGTCAGTGGCCACCAGGTCCTTGCCATTCCGGTTGCATTTGCAACAAACTTATACTTTTTCCCCGCAGTATGCAAAAAGTGTAGGAATAGACCGGTGTGGGTCAAGCGTTGGATGGAAGGCAGGTTGCGAAGGTTTGTAATGCATTGTTTCTAAGTACAGTTGCCACCCCCTGCTGTAAGTAGTGTTGAAACACTATTAATAAAAAAACAGAAATATTAAATGTTTTTTATGTGTTTCTGGACCACTTTTTCTTTTATTTTTGGCCTTGGTCGCCGGCAACAAGTACCAGCCCTGTGAGCCTTTTATTTTAGACATGTATAACGTCAGTATACTGAAAGTGAAACTCGTGAAAAATGCCATTCTGTTAATGTAAATATTGGCCGCAGTTTTTGGCGGTACGGATCTAAGTCTTGTTGGCCATTGTATTCGTGTTTTGTGTGTGTGTTGGGAGGGGAGGGGGTGGGGGAGAAACCGTCAGTAAACAATAGTAGACTACGCATTAAGATACGTTTTCTACCCGTCCGAAAAACTTTGTCTATGCCTCAATTTAGTGATGGTCACGTAACATGATGGAGCACTAATTAAATTACTGACAATTATATCATTAAAAATTTGGTAGAGGGAGAAGCGCCAGTAATCAAAAGTCCACTACTCGTTAAGCTGTTTTTTTTTTTACGGTCCGAAAAAATTATTGTTTGTTTCAGTTTAGTGATGGCCACATAACATGATAGAGCACTGATTAAATTACTGAAAATTACATCATTAAAAATTGGTGGGGTTGGGGGGGGGGGAGGGGGAGCAGAAGCGCCAGTGAACAATAGTCCACTACTCGTTAAGCTGTTTTTTTTTACTGTCCAAAAAAATTATTCTTATGTTTCAATTTAGTGATAGAGTAACATGACAGAGTACTGATTAAATTACTGAAAATTACATTATCGACAATTTGTTGGGTGGGGGGGGGGGTAGGCGCCAGTAAACAAAATTTGATTACTTAAGTTGTTTTTTCCCTGTTCGAAAATCGTGTTCTTATGTTTCAATTTAGTGAAGGCCATGTAACATGATAGGGAATCGATTAAATTACTGAAAATTAAATTATTAAAAATTGGATGGGGAGGGAGGGGGAAGAGGCGCCAGTAAAGTCCATTACTTATTAGCTATTTTTTTCCGAAAAATCTTATTCTTAATGTTTCTACAGATGGCACGTCATGATAGTCATAGTGATATAACATGATATCGCGCACCCATTAACTTTTTGTTTGCTGCCAATTCCCCCCCCACGCCCCGCAATAGCCAATCAGAGTAGTCGAAATCAAACCTTATTATTTTTTATAAGCAAACATTAAAATTTACAGGATGTGACGCGTTCCAAGCACATGGGTTGAGTTGTTTTGAACAACTCAACTGATATGTTCCAAGCAATGTGCACGTGTGCCACGTCTAGCTACGCCGCTATGCGATCGCGTTAGCTGCTCTTCCCCAACTACCAGGATGGTAATAAGTTACGGGCCATTAAAGGCACTGTCGAGGAGTGGCACTCGGCGTGTCGCCGCAGTCGCCGTGAGGAGGTTGTGTTGGCCCGTTTGCGAATTGGTCACACCCGACTTACTCACTGTTTCCTTTTGCGGGGGGTTGACCCTCCTGAATGTTCTTGGTGTCGACGGCCACTTACGGTCCGGCACCTACTTGTTGATTGTCGCCATCTTGATGGTGTTCGTCTTCGGTTCCATCTTCCGCATGACATTGCGCGTCAGTTGGGCGATAAGTCTGTCCTCCTGTCCGGTGTTTTTCAATTTTTGCAGGAGGTACAGATGTATGACAAGATTTAGATTAGGGGTTTGAATAACATCTCTGTAATGTGTGGTGCAGTGGCAACCCGGACCACTGCACTGTGACTGAGGTTGGCGCTAATGACCAAGCTGTCGACGCGCCATTAAGCCTCATTCCCCCCACCCCCCCTCTTCCCCAACTACCATGTAACCACATTGCGCCTAAACCCAAGGTCCGTGTACCCACATCGCAGTAACTTTAGAGCGCTTTTATCTTACATCTAAACACACGCTAGTGTGTCGCACCAAGTAAGGCAACAAACATCACAACAAACATCACATCAATTCAATTGTCGAGGTTGTAAACCACTTTAGCGAGACGCCATTGCGTCAGTGTCTTATATCTTGAAGCATAGTTGGGCACATTTCAGGTACTTGGGGAAAAATAATGTGGTACAAAAGCTTAAATGACCCACCTGACAAAAATTAACTCGTGTTTGAATGCCAGCTGTGCTGCTTTCAATACAAAATAACGTTGAAAATGTGTTACTACCTAGCCCTAGCTAGCTAACTAGTCCGCTCATCCTCATGTTTAATCCCATAGGGTGATTATTCATCGATTCCGAGATAACGGGAAGGCTTCCAGCTATGAAATTGGACGAATGGGTGCTCTACAATACGAACTGCGTACCTTTTATGGTTTGGAGCCTGGGGGCCTAACAGGGATGGCGTGGGAGGACGCGTCAGTACGAAAATATTGTTATAACCATTGTTAGTATTGTCGGCATTGTCTCTCATTGGACGGCCAAAATTTCGACAATGAGAACGTTTATACTGACGTACGTGCCTAGGCACACACTAGTGTATCACAATAAATCTAAACAACGTTGCAAAGAAATTGTATTCACGTCCAATTCACGAAAATTAAACCAAGTATAAAAACAAAGCAAAATAAACAAAGCCAAAAACTGGTGAAGAGGCCACCAAGTTGAGAGTGGTTCGGCCCTTCAAAGGAGTGATATCAACACACCAAAACATTCGCCAACTTAACCGCACCGAATAATACTTTGGACGTTAAATGAAAACTTGAACATTGCTACCGAAAGTAGCAATGTTCTAGTTTTCATTTAATCTTCGAATTATTAAGCAGTGCGATTAACTTGGCGAATGTTTTGGTGTGTCGATATCACTCCTTTGAAGCGCCGAACCATTCGGAACTTGGCGGCCCCTTTTATCAGTTTTGGTTTTTGATATGATCGATTTAACACTACGTCGACATAGTGAAATGCTCCTATCTGCATGTACCCTCGGTAATAGTTGGTCGTCAATTTTTAACTGGTATTTTATTTAATTTTTGTAACTGGGACCAAATTCTCGCATTTTTTTTTTTTTTACTTTTGGGACCAACTTTTTGACTGGGACTGAACTTTCTAGTCAGAATTGTTCGGCACCCATCCAAAAAAGTCCCAATTTTTTTATGATGGAGGGGGTGGGAAGCGCAAACCTGACAGGGGACGTCAAATTACACTTTGCCCCACCAGATTCGCTGACCTTGGCCCCGCCCTGAACCGGCCTGAATATGGGACAGGCACTATCGAATCTACTAGAGTTAATTTAGCAGCGCATTTTCATGTCGTTCCAGTTAATAGTACAGCTGGTGTGACACGCTAGTGCGTCGCTATAGAACACTACCCTTGTAAAATTAACCATAATAATTTCAATTCCCATTTCAGTTATAGTAGTTAAGGTACTAAATTTAACTATTATCATTCGTACCACACAGCTCTACCACGACAAAATTACACATTTTGAAAAATACTAAACTCTGATAGGTTTTCAGAGCACTAATTTTCATTGCCAAAATGAAAAATATTGCCACTTACCACAAATTTTGGAGCGCTGAAGACCTATCAAGTTAGCTTTAAAATTAAATTGATACCATAGTACCGGCTCGTCGCCAACCATAGTGTACTCTGGCTGGTACACCTTGCACCACGTGGGTAACTATGACATAAAAAGGAGACAACAAGTGTTGTGTAAGCTACAACTGAAGAGACGCTTTACTTCCTGTTAGCCTACTGTTATATAGCTACAATAAGTCATGTGACAGGAAATATGGTATGGTGACATTACAATATCATAGCTAGCCTAATAGGTTTAGTTATGGAAAATTGGATGGTTAACAAAAGAAACCTGAATTGAAAGCGGCCATTGTAGTGCCACAAATAACGACACCACCGGTTGGTCATTCCCGAGCTCATTATCTTTTATTCGCGCCAAATGACGTTACTGGGGCTTGTGATTTTATATCGTACTTTTGTGCGCATGTGCGTGAGAGTTTTACAAATTCATTGAGTTGCGTTGCACAATTTATTAAGTCTACGTATACCATGATGCCAAACGGTATTGTTTTTATGGGGCCCTTAAGATATTTAAGTTGTTTCTCAAACGGTGGATTAAGAAACACGTGTTTCCCAGCAGGCTTTAGCCAACAATATTATTAATACGGATAATTAAAATTCCAGCCGAACCATTGTTTAATCAACAGGTGACCTCAACAATCATAGCTTTTATTCTTTTTTTTTCTGTATTACTGTCACATCTATCATATCAAAAACCAAAACTGGTAAAAAGGGCCGCCAAGTTCCGAATGGTTCGGCCCTTCAAAGGAGTGATATCAACACACCAAAACATTCGCCAACTTAATCGCACCGAATAATACCTTGGACGTTAAATGAAAACTGGAACAATGCTACCGAAAGTAGCAATGTTCTAGTTTTCATTTAATCTTCGAATTATTAAGCGGTGCGATTAACTTGGCGAATGTTTTGGTGTGTTGATATCACTCCTTTAGAAGGGCCGAACCATTCGGAACTTGGTGGCCCCTTTTACCAGTTTTGGTTTTTGATATGATCGACTTACTACTATGTCGACGTAGTGAAATGTTCCTACCTGCATCTACCCTCGGTAATAGTCGGTCGTCAATTTTTAACTGGTATTTTATTTAATTTTTTTAACTTGGGACCAAATTGTCGCTATTTTTTTTACCTTTGAGACCAATTTTTTGGCTGGGACTGAATTTTCTGGTCAGAATTGTTCGGCACCCATCCAAAAAATTCTCAATTTTTTATGGTGGAGGGGGGTGGGGAGCGCAAAACTGACAGGGGGCATCAAATTACACTTTGCCCCACCAGATTCGCTGACCTTGGCCCGGCCCTGAACCGGCCTGAATATGGGACAGGCACTATCGAATCTACTAGAGTTAATTTAGCAGCGCATTTTTATGTCGTTCCAGTTAATAGTACAGCTGGTGTGACACTCTAGTGCGTCGCTCTAGAACACTGCCCTTGTAAAATTAACCATAATAATTTCAATTCCCGTTTCAGTTCTAGTAGTTAAGGTACTAAATTTAACTTTGCAAAATCTGCTCGACAGAAATTGGCCATAATTAAACGTTGTTTCACCTCTTGTGATGTAGCTACTTTGGTCTGGGCATTTAAGGTGTTTGTGAGACCAATTCTTGAATATGCCAGCCAATATGGTCTCCCTACTTGCGAAAGCACATAAACCACATTGAGTCGGTTCAAAGATCGTTCACTAGGTATTTATCGGGTATGAAAAATAAACCATATTCCGAATGTTTACAGATTCTTAGGTTGGAAGCACTTGAGATGAGAAGACTTAAGTTGGACTTGTCGTTGACATATTACATTCTCCATGGTTTAACAGGTATACCAAGAAATAATTTTTTCTTGTTGCGTGATGGAAGCGTGACAAGAGGACATCGTTTTAAGTTAACTGTACAGCCTATCAAGAAGGATTGTAAATTTTTTTTCTCCTACCGTGTGGTTAACCCATGAAATGCACTACCTGCTGTTGTTGCTCAGGCTACATCTTTTGCTGTTTTTAAACGTAAACTCAATAAGGTAGATTTAAGTAAATATGTTAATACTTGTGCATAACTTTCTCTTGGACGACGGCTATTAGCCAGACTTTACTTTGTTTGTTTTCTCTTTTTTTTTTATGGCAAGATATAGGTGGATATATTCCTTTCTTGACCTTTTGTATTATCACAAACCAATTATTATTATTATTATTATTATTATTATTATTTTAATATTTTAATTTTATATTATGTGGATTTTTATTATCTTTATTAAGGTTAACAATAATGGTTTTGGCCAAGTTTTAAACTGCAATGCATTTTATTCATTTATATATATTTTGTTAAATCTTATTATATTTTATTGTATTGTAGAAATGTTGACAATGATACCCGGCTTTTCCCTCCAGTTGTCCCTCACGTTTGGCGATGCCATTGGGACCACTGTGTCCCTGGTAGGTTTAACCTTGGTGGTAAGGCATTTATCATGATGCACTATAGTGTATTTAGGAACGTACGTCAGTATCCACGTTCTCATTGTCCGAACTTTGGCCGTCCAATGAGAGACGATGCCGACAATACTAACTATGGTTATAACAATATTTTCGTACTTACGCGCCCTACCACGCTATTCCCATTACGCCCCCAAACTCCAAACCATAAAAGATACGCAGTTTGTATTGTACTGCACCCATTCGCCCAATTTCATAGCTGGAAGCCTTCCCGTTATTTCGGTATCGATGAATAATCATCCTATGGAAATTAACATGGGGATGAGCGGACTAGGATGAGGATGAGCGGATTAGTAACTAGTAACACATTTACATCGTTATTGAGGGTCACATTTTGCATTGAAAGCAGATTAGTTGGCATTCCTACACGAGTTAATTTTTGTCAGGTGGGTCATTGCTCTCGATTTCAACACAATTTAAGCTTTTGTACCGCATTATTATTTTTCCCCGAGTACCTGAAATGTGCCCAACTATGCTTCAAGATATAAGACACTGACGCTATGGTGCCGCGCTACAATGGTTTACAACCTCGACAACTGAACTGATGTGATGTTTGTTGTGATGATTGTTGCCTAACTTGGCGTGACACAGTAGCGTGTGTCTAAATCACAAAAGTCCTTTCATCGTCGTAGTATGGCAAGCCATTCCGTCTTTTATTGCAGAATTAGAGATATCTCTAATTCAATTACAGATATCTGTAATTCATTTAAAGATATCGGCAACTTATTTAAAGATATCTGTAATTCATTTACAGATATCTGCAATTCATTTACAGATATCTGCTTTAATTTTTTAATGTTGTGAAACGTCATCTTTCTCGTGATTTTCAACAACGAATTGAACATAAGCGCTATCGTGAAATCCAAAGCTCGCCATGGCAGCCATTGTGAAATCATCCGTCAGCCAAATCGGTCACGTCGTGCTAACTGGCCAATGAGATAACGCGATCTTCCAATTGCTTTGGAAATGCAGCTTGAGACCGCCAGAAAGAGCCTCTTATACATTCCATCTGATTGGCCAATGCCAAACGGGCATCGAGAAAATATGTTGAGAGGCCCGGATAAAGTGGAATTCCAGCTTTTCAATGAACCCAAGATGGCGGCGCCCATTCAAATTGGTTCGATCGCTACCGCTGTCGAAAATGAACAGTGTTTTGTGAACTACGGAAAAAGGAATGAACTCCACATTTTTGCAGTTTTTAGTGAGACTGCACTCAACTAATTAAAAGTGCTTTTTAAAAAAGTATAGACATCGTTTACAACGTTTTGTTTACAGAAATCGATGCACAACACATCGGGTAGCGAAATTCAGCTTTTCTCATGTCGATATTTTGGCCGAAAATCGCATTTTTCGACCCGCACTTCCCCATAAAAGTTTCGACGTATATATACGTCATTACTCCACTTGGGCCACATCGTTGCTTAAAGGGTTAAAGCCAACAAAGGCCTATTGGGAGAAAAAGTAACCAAAATGCATTTTATTTTTCATTTCGCTTTATTATTAAAAAAATTGGAACAAAGAATTGCTGGTCAATTTAATTTTTGACTTCACTTTAATTAATAACGTAAAGTTTGTAATTAAAAAAATTGGAAAAAAGAATTACTAGTATTTTACAGTTTTTTAAAGTTGGTTTCGTCCTTTTATTTGCTTTCGCTCATTGTTATACTATGCGCAATACAAAACTGGACGAAAGCAAAATGAAAATGAGTGAAAGCAAAAATAAAAAAAGAACGAAACCAAAGTAAAAAAAGCTGCATATTAAACATAAAGCAAAAATTGAAAATCTACGACCCGGTTTTACTACCCGGATTCTGCTCGGTGGGTATTCATAATTACTCGGACTCGGCTCGGACTCGGTTTTTTGTTACCCGGTCGATCCCTACTTTAAATGAATTACAGATAACTGTAATTCAATTACAGATATCTATAATTCAATTATAGATATCTGTAATTGATTTAAAGATATCTGTAATTCATTTAAAGATATCAGTAAATACGTACCATTTATAGATAGCCTATCTGTAATTCAATTACAGATATCTGCAATTACCGACATCTAGTGGAGAAAATTGAAACCAACACCAGAATAGGAATGCTTGCTACGCTATCCCTACAAACCTTCATCTAAAGCATCACCTCAGGCACAGAAAGGGTTGTATTCTTTGTCCCCAACTCCCGCTCCACTTTCTGTATTCGCTGGCGGGCACTAATCCTCCAATAACCTTTCGGAGGGGTGACAGACAGCCTTCCTTGGCTAGAGTCGCCTGAGAGCATTTTGTTAACATACAACTAGAAAAAAATGCAAAAAAGAAACAAATGTATAAACTGCTTTAAAGATAATTAGGATTGATTAAAAATCATAAACTGATGCTGTGCAAAAAAATCTCTGCAATAAATTGATCATCATTTAATGTTAAATACTAAGCATGCTCTTCAAAAATAGTTTAAAAGCAGGAGAATAACAGCCCCTTCACACATCTACTGATAGCTGTCTCTTGAATCAATTAATTACCAGGAATTAAGCACTATTACTCGTCAACCTTGTCCAACACACACATCGTGCAAAACTGAACAAGAGGGAAAGTGAAATAAAATAACACAAAGCTTATTGTATTGATCATGTGTATCGATTTGTATGAACAAAAACAATAGCGGACTTGAATACATTTGCATTGATAAAGAAGTCATTTTGAAACCAAACGGCTAAGTGAGAAAGTCAGAAATGAAAAAGAAAAATAACATACACCACACAAAGTGGACACTAGCAGCAACACAAATGTTTATAGGCAATACCAAAACTGAAACGTTTAATTTTTACATATAAACAAAAATAGTAAAAAAAAAAAAAAAAAAAAGTTGTAAAAAGCTAATATCAGTGAAATTAACGAGCAATTGCGGAACAAAATTTCAAAAAGAAATTATCTTATAAACAGAGGCTCATTTTAGGCAGGCTCATTAGACGCGTGTCTACGACCCTAAAAGTTTTAAAGAATTTTTGTCTTATATTAAAGGCGCCTTTTAAAGAATTTTTGTCTTATGTTAAAGGAGCCTGTTGGAAAAGATGCATTTTATTTCTGTTTTTTAGCTGCACCAGGGCATCAGCTCCTAGATATAGCACCGTAGAATAATCGAGCAATTTAAAGAAAATAGCGGTAAATTAAAAATGAAACAACTCTATCGCTGTGGCTAAACATGAGAGAGATGAGAGCCTATATGGTGAAGGACAATAGAAACGGGCATAGCTAATCCCTGCCTTCATCTCCCCTATTGTGTAAGCATTAATCCGATGACGTCATCGTTAATCCACTGGGTAGTCGCGGTAAATTTCTCGGAATTGAGAAGGAGGATGTTGACCTGCACCCCTGTGACGTCATGAAGGTGGGCGCCATCTTGGATTCTTGGGCGCCATTTTTTCTTTCCTCCTATTCGTCCGCCATTTTTTACTTTCCTTCCTTTCTCCTTTTCTTTTCTGTTTTATTAAATTAGTAGTGAATCAGTTGAAAAATTTTTTTCTCGGGCGAAGCAAGATTCGAACCAGCGTTGGGTGGCTTATTAGATGAGTTAGTGACACGAAGACAAGTTAGGAAGAAGGGTGGAGTTGTTGGCCTTAAAGATAAGATTGGAGTTGAAGGAAATGACGTCACGCGGCATTGAGTTTTTAGAGGAAGTTGACTATTAAAAAATTATCTGTGGTATTATTAATTTAAAAAATTTATATTTAAAAAATAATATTAAAAACAAGCCTGTCTACAGGGTGTCAGACATTAATAAAGATGAGCCATTACATCTAAAGATGTCCCCTCCCCCAACCCCTACTTTAAAAAATACCTAGGTAGCAGCCTTTTAAAAATACCCCTCCCCCTCCCCACCCCTACCTTAAAAAAATTACCTAAATAGCAGCCTATTAAAGATGCCTCCCTCCCCCTCCCCCAACCTTTCATAACGATTTTACCTAAATAGCAGTCTTTTTAAAGATGGTCCATTACATCTAAAGATGAACCCCCAAAACTCTTTCCTCCAAAGTCAAGAAATATTACCCTTGCTAAACCTTAAGAAATAAAAATTATGGCACAGTCCTTAAAAACTGGGAAAAGATGCAGTTACTATTTCTGTTTTAACTTGGTCCAGGAAGCTGACTTTAAATCCCCCCCTCCCTCCCCTTTATCAGATAACGATAGGGGTGGGCTGTTACTAAGTGGGGGACTCAGGTGATGAGCCTGGCGTGTCTGGGCATGAAAATCTGGACAAGTGGTTACTAAGGAAGATACGCCCCCTCCCCCTCCCCCTCCCCCCTACCCTCAGCTAAAAGATTCTTAGCTCTAAAACTTATGAAATATGGCACGGCCCTTTTAAAGTTATGAAGTAAACAATTATGGCAAACTCCTTTAAAAGCAAAAAAAAAAGAATCATGTCTTTTAATTTATTCTTTCTGTTGGAAAACTTTTCTGTAACCTTTTAAGATTGAATATTGGAAAAGATGCATTTTATTTCTGTTTTTTTAGCTGCACCAGGAAGTTGACTCCCATCCTCCTTATCAAGGTAACAATCTAAGAATACAAAAGGCCAGTCATCAGGATTTCCCCCTTCAAGCTGACATGTACGGACAGCTAAACTTGAGTTGTAATCCAAAAACAAGAAATACATTTTAGGATGGTAATTAAAAAAATTACGCAACAAACAAACGAACAAACAAACAAACAGACAGACAGAAACACTGACGGACTGTAACAAATAAAAAATAAAAAATAAAATTAGCAGTGCAAGAATACTTTCTTTTTAAAACGAAAAAGATGTCTCCCTCCCCCTCCCCCTCCCGCCCCTGCCAAAGTAGCATTCATCTAAAGAAATAGATGAAGAAAGAAAGAAATATCATACCACAGTCTTTGCAAGAAATAAATATTATTCTACAGTCTTTACAAAACTCTGTAACCCATTAAGAGTGATTACTGGAGAAAAAAGATGCATTTTATTTAGTCCAAGAAGTTGGCTTTAAAAATCCACCCTACACATGTATGTTTTTTACAAGTTATATTGTTGGGAAACAAAACAAATTCTCGTGTAGGCATCCTCGAGCAACTTTATTGGCCGAGAGAGAGCGATGCTTTTCGTTGAAAACTCGAAATCGGAATAGGCGTTTGACATAAAGTCGTAAGACGTACGAGAAGGCCGTCTATGAAGATTTGCAGAGCTATTCGATGGCCACCGACCCGTCCCAAAAAAACAACAAAAAGTCCGCCATAGATTCTTACGGGCCAACAATGATAAATTTGTTTACGGGAAATGTCACTTGCCTCGCACGTGTTTTATTATTGCACGCGCTGCTCATTATGTGTGCTGTTACGGGGTGTGCATAAAAAAAGCAATCAATCGTAAATATACTGTTTTTGTTGGTTAATGATTGTGTTTGTTGTATACTAACTGTGATCGTGTCGAAACTGCCATGTGTAAAGTTTGTTTATCCTAAGTATGCGTGCCAAAAGTGTCAATAGCATATTTTTTACACCAAACAAATAAAAAATTAAAATTTTAAATTTGTAGTTAACAACTACAAACTGCAAAGGGATTTTGAAGTAGCTAAAAAGAAAAAAAAATAGCACAGACATTTAGAGTAGGCTACCACTCGCTTGTTGTGGTCGTGACGTTTAGTTAACCTGCGGTAAAAAAAAGCAAACTTTTTATTTCCAACTGTGTGGGGGAAAAAAATAAAACTTCCGGTTCCGTTTATATATTAATAAAAATCTGCAGCTGAGAGAATCATTCGTTTGTTGTGCTTCATACATTGTCATCATGCCCCGTTTCATTTTACCGATCATAAGCGTGAGATAGATTATTTTATTAGATTTGTATTTATGGCCGTGATGTTAATCTTTGCCGTCATTAATTTTATTCGAACGAGCCACATCAGTTCTCAATGCAGTTTCACAGTCAACGACACATTAGGGGGGTGACTTTGCATTTTTTTCTTCTTTTGATTTGTATCCAAAACAGATAAGAGATGGCGTCGCAATTTTTACAAAGCTTAAAATATTCGTCAAACCAGGCAGAAACAGTAAAGGATTCTGATGACGTGACAGGCTCGGATGGGGGCGGAACAGCGCGGCCGACCGACGAAAATGACGGGTATTTCCCTACTGGGCGTACAGTGTTTGTAACGCAAAGTCATTACCCGGGAAAAAAATGTATTATAGTGCGGAATCTACCCGAAAAACAATCGCGGGAAGACTGACTGATATTCACGTGTGTCTAAAACCAGAAGGGATGAAACTTTCTACCAATGAATGGCAGAAACTCTCAGCACATAAATTTGTTTAGTGGGTCTATTACTCGACTCAAAAACGCATTAATACGAGTGGTATTTACGACGGGTTAGTCTGGTGTGCTAAACCGATCGAATTAAAAAGTTCTTTTATTACTGAAAATGGTGAACACTGGGCGTCGTTGGGGAATAAAAATTATTCGTTTTGGGTATGTGTGAAAATGATTGATGGTGATTCTTGCGTGTGTTTACGATGAAATTATGAAGGAGTTAATTTATCGTCTTCAGAATGGGAAGATTTAGTTGAAGAAATGCAGACAGTGAATGGTCGTATTGGTTAATTTAACTAGGTTGTTAGTATTAATTTTATTCGCACGAGCCATACCAGTTCTCACTGCAATTTTACAGGTGACGACACATTAGGTGGTTGACTTTGAATTTTTTTCTTTCGATCTGTATCCAAATTAGATAAGAGATGGCGTCGAATTTTTTGGTGAGGGTTGAGAAACGTGTCATGACTTGCTAGATGACACACATGTCATACACGTTAGAATCTATGCATGACCAATCACGGCAATGCGGAACAAGATGGTGTCGGTTAAAAATAGGATGTCATGTCTGTACATGTTAGAGGCAAACCATGATGTCACTTGACACATGACCGCCTAGTGTGTTGTGGTACCAGATGTCTGCTGTTGGAATTGACCAATCAGAACACTCGTTGTAAAATTAGTCACTAGGCTAAATGGGCCAATGACAAGGCTTCTTTTCTTTTAACCAATGAAAACTGTGTTACGTATTACCTGTGACGTCACAATGCCTTATAAATACGATTGCCAACCCCAGCTAGCTAGCATTCGACTCTAGCCATCCACCAAACAAACAACCAAAATGGCTACAGAATCTACCCTTGGTCTCCGCCAACCAAAAACACAGTTACGTTTTGAGCCAAACATCGAAGCTAAAAAACTCTGCATGCCTAGGCCATCATCGTTCTACGCCCCGCCAAGTGTCGAACAACAACAACAGCAACAGCATCAGCAGCACCATGTGTTGACCAGACTGGACTTGCAACCCCAACCATTAGTGCAAACCCACCCCAACACGATCCAGCGATGGAAGAAGTAGAAGTTCCGATTTGGCAGCAGGAGCCATTCTGCCATTCGACCCAACCGGACGATCCGTTACAGTACTGGGATGAAGACGGTGTTATCAACAATTCACCATTCCCCCTGGCCCACCACCCCCAAATTCTACTGTCACCGATCCTCCTAAATTAGAAGGCCGCCTTACCTATGGAGAACAAGCCGAGCAGAAATCAGCAAGAATTTACGGTAAAAACTTCGGCTATTGTAACCGTATCAGCGTAGAAGACTCTAGTCGTTTACGTGTTATTTACCTGAGACAATTTAAGAACGAACTCTATATTAGAATAAGAAATAATTTTCCATTGAAAACCCCTACCGTTAGTGGCGTTATGATTGGCAAAAACCATAATTCTGTAAAACAAGTTTGTCTCAACATGGCGGAATGGGGCAAGCTGACTTGTATAGAATATGAAAGGTGGGTGAGTTTTGCTATACAATGCGTTCAAAACAATGCTGATAATTGCGATCAATACTGGGGGCGCCATCGAGCAAAAAACTGAAGCTGCTTATATCACGGAGAAAAATGAACATCGGGCACCACTGAGTAACAGGCACTGGGTCAGCGTTCACTTGTTCAGAGGCCATATTTATGTTGGCATTAAAGAATTGTATTATTCGAATTTCCATCAGAAATCATTGCCTAGTAAATCTATATTACTAACGAATGACGAGTGGAAGAACTTGGTAAAATCTGTACCGGATGTAATTAGTTTCATTGAAAACATCCCCGTTGGTTAAAAAATTGCTTACTTTGTGATTTTGTAAAGAAGTTCTTTTTTATCACCGAAAAAACTGGCGAGAAAATAATGTGGAATCTGATTTGCATATAAAAAAAACTGAATGTATGATTGTTGGTGCAAAGCTTTTTGTGTACTTAGTTTTCTATTTTTTTTTTCATTGTAGATGGAAGGAAATTAGATTTGCCTAATCATATTGACGCAATAATTGATGTTGACGGGTTTCCGGTGAGAGATACAGTTTTCAACACTAAATTGCTATGCAAAGAATTGGGTGTGACTTATCTTTATAAGCCTGTTACAGAGCGGTACACTTTTAGATTTGGGAAATATTACGATTTCCACGAAAAGTGAGGGTAAAAGCTAGTTGGGAAATGAGAAATGTGCATGGTTTAATATTGAAGATTCCGCTACAGATCTTCCGCAAGATGCCTTGCTAGCTATTGTATCGGCTATAGTTGAATCTAACATGTATAGTTGAATCTAACAAATCATTTATCGGATTCAAAGGCGGCCATTACGAATAAAAATTGTTAAGATCGCTCTGTATCCCGCACGTAAATATAGAAAGTTTTGATTGTCCACGTTATGACGAATTAATTGTTATGTATTGAGTTGTGAGTACGCCTACATGTGGATTACACTCGTATGCTTTGCCTAGAAAAATTGTCCACTGCCACCAGGCAGAAACTATGTTATTCCATAAATGGTTATTGAATGAATAAAAAAAAAACTGTACTTTTTCCTATGCATATGTGAAAATAAAAATCAATTTATTTTACCCACCTGTGTGTTTGTATTTTTGTGCATGCTATGAAAATGTTGGTCGAACCATAGTTGATTAATTCAACTTATTTAGTTTTGTAATAAAAACTTGCGTTTTTTTATTAGTGTGCATACCTTTAACTTGGAAACTTTTTTTAAATTTGTAACTTAACTTTTTTTAAATTTGTAACTTAACTTTTTTTATGTAAGCAAACTTTATTTAACTTGTGCAAATTTTTTTTTGGTGTAATTAATTTCAACTTAACTTTCACAACAAACATTTTTTTAAATTAGTAACTTAACTTTTTTAACTTGTGCAAAATTATTTTGAAACTTTTTGAAACTTTTTTTAAAATTTGTAACTAGAATTTATTTTTAAACTTGTAAATTATTTTTCAAAACTTTTTTAAATTGGTGAAAATTATTTTTTCTAACTTGTGTTTTTATTGTTGTACATACTTATTTTTTAAAACTTTCACAACAAAACTTTTTTTAACTTGTGTATTTTTAAATCAATGCAAATTTTCAAACAATACAACTTTTTTGTGTAATTTATTTTTCAACTTATTTTTTTTTAATTGAGTGTGAATAATTTTCTAATCTGATTAACTTGCAAACAAGAATAAGACAGACAGTTTCAATTTTAATTAATTTTTTTTTTATTGACATAAGGGGCAATTTACAGTTTCTTATAAAAAAGGAGAGAGAGAGAGAAGACGGGCTTTATTTAAAACGTAATTAAAACAAAATACATTGATAGTGGGTTGAAGGCCAAGGTCTTTTACGAGCCCAGTACAAAAATAAATTGAATAAATGACTACAATGAAATAATAATAATAATAAAAATACATACATAATAGTTAATTGCACAATAGTGCAATCACACATAGGCGAATGTTAAAAAATTAAAGAAAATTACACAATAAATTATTCGGAAAATGGAAAAAATTGAAAAAAAAATATAAAACTATGCAAAGCACTGAAAAAAAAACAGAAAACACCTAAAAAAAATGACGTTAAACAATGTAAAAAAAAAGAATCTAAATGCAGAATAAAACGTTACAATTATATAAGTAAATGGAGAAAAATGGAATTTAATTTTCAGTTTAGTAATGTGGCATTGGTAAGGCAGTGTTTGAAATAATTTTTTTTTAAACTATGGGCACTTGAGCTATGGATTATGTCAGGAGGAATGGCATTCCAGATGGTGGATACTTGACCAACCAAAGACATCTTGCTGCTAGTAGTTCTACTAAAGGTCTGGTGACATTTTAGCATGTTTCTAGTAGGATAGCTATGAACGTTAAAATTGAACTTTACAAGATTGTGTCTGTTTTTATAAATATAGACACCACTTCGGTAAGTGATAAGATCATGAATAGGAAGAATGTTCAGTTTAAAGAAAAGTGGGAGACTATGGTCTTTTGAAGGTCGATGCAAAATGATTCGGACAGCTTTCTTTCGAAGTTTTAATAGTCGTAATTTATTAGTTTTTGACGTGTTCATCCAAACAAGTGTACAATAATTTAGATACGGTTGAATAATTGCATGATACAGTTGGGTAAGACATTTAGTAGGTAGCTCGTCTCTTAGTTTATGTAAGATACCAACGGCTTTAGAAATTTTGTTGGAGATGAAGTTGATGTGGGGATTCCAATTAAGATGTGGGTCAAGTTTTAGGCCTAAAAAGGTAATGTTTGAGACCTCCTTTAATTTGCATTTATTTATTACTAAATTAGGCATGTGGTTGCAAGATTTTTGTCGGATTCTAAAAATGATAAAGTTCGACTTTTCGATGTTGAGAGACAATCTATTCAAATTAAACCAATCAGAAATTTTATTAAGTTCAGCATTTATGGTTTTCTCAAGATTTTTTTAATCTTTGCCTGAGAGATATAAAGTAGTGTCATCCGCAAAAAGAATTGCAAGCAAATTGGAAACAGCTGGCAACTCATTAACACAGATTAAGAACAATAATGGTCCAAGGATTGTTCCTTGAGGAACTCCACAATTAATAGGTTGTCTTGTAGAAGAGCTGGCTTCGATTTGGACATATTGATTTCTATTTTCAAGGTAACTTTCAAACCAGTTATTTGTAACCCCTCTAATACCATAATGATTCAGTTTATGCAACAGACGGTTGTGGTTTACTGTATCAAAAGCCTTTCGCAAGT
>JAHWFP010113875.1:103119-122493 GCA_023313725.1 Lithobius niger
ATCAAAAGCCTTTCGCAAGTCAATAAAGATGGCAACAGTATAAAGATTCTCTTCAAAAGCATTAACAACATCCTGAACGAATTTGAGTGTTGCCCCTTCAGTCCTTCTTCCAGGTCGAAATCCATATTGACTGTTAGTAAGAATATCATTATTGTCAAGATAAGAGTAGAGGCGCTTAAACACAACCTTTTCAAGAATTTTTGAGATCACAGGTAAAACCGAAATGGGTCTATAGTTGTTTATATCATTTTGGCTTCCACCTTTATGAATCGGTATAACTTTTGCTGTTTTAAGGTCATTAGGAAACTGCCCTTCAGCTAAACTTAGATTAATAATTTCAACAAGAGCAGGAATAATCTGTGGAGCAACTTGTTTGATAATATCAGTTGTAATCTGATCATGACCAGCTGATTTAGAATTAGCTAAGGTATTGATAATAGAAGCTAACTCAGGACCGGTACAAGGAGACATGAAAAACGATTTGCTGCTGGGCTGCGAATACATATCTGTGACGGTTTTATTAAGATTAGGGATAGCTTTCTCCAGATTACCACCTATGGAAGTAAAATAATTATTGAACTCCTCTGCAATGTTAGAAGGATTTGTAATTGATTCATTGTTTTTAGATAGAGTCTTAACCGAAGAGTTGAATTTATTTTTACCCATGAGAGTGTTAATAATTTTCCATGTGTCTCTGATGCTTTGGTTTGCAACTTTAAGTTTATCATCAATATATAATTTTTTCGCTTGTCGTATAATTTGTACATGTACTTTGTTAAATGACTTGTAACGTTCTTCATCTTCTGTCGATCTGGTTCTAAGGAAGTCCTTATATAACTTAGCTTTTGTTTTAGAAGATTTAATGATGGCTGGGGTAATCCAGGGATTAGTTGTGTGTTTATTGTTTTTATGTACAGTCCGGAGAGGGAAACAGTATTAAAATAAGGACTTAAAAGTACTGGGAAAATGTCTGTACACTACATTAACATTAGTTTTTGTATCTGTCAGAAGTTTGTGCGAAGTAAGTGCTTGCCTGAAGTTTTGAATGGACTGTGGATTGATGTTTCTAATTTTAAAGTCAACTGATTTAGGCGAAGGACCAGCCGTCACTTTCTTAAAGAAAGTAGTGTGAATCGTGATCATATGATCAGAAATTGGCTCAGTCAGTACTGAAGCAATATAAGGGTTTGTATGGTTGTTGCAGAAAATATTATCAATAAGCGTAGCAGACGTCTTAGTAATTCGTGTAGGAAGTGTAATGGTAGGAATTAATCCGGTACTTTGAATTAAATCAAGCCAGTCAGAAACGCTAGTGTCTTTCTGATAACTAAGTAAATAAAGATTAAAGTCACCAACAAGGTAAAGTATATCTTTGGAATGACGTATTTTATCAAGCATAGAAGACACACTTTTGCTAAATTCATCATAATTGGTGTTAGGTTGTCTGTAAATGACTCCAATTACGATATTCTTCTCATTAGCATGACTAATTTGTATAAAGAGTGATTGCGCAATATAGCGATTTGTTTCAAGTTCAAGGTCATTTCTACGTTTGAACTGTATGCCGGTTTTTATATACAACATTACTCCGCCATGATCATTATTTTTTTTATCTTTGTTATTGCCAAGGTTTACGAAATTATCCAAAGAATAGATGCCTTCGTAGCCATCTGGAATCCATGTCTCCGTAACAGCAATGATGTCTGGAGAACAATTAAAATCATGGATGAAGGATTCAAGCTGATCAAAATGACCATGCAGGCTTTGAATGTTAATACCAACAACAGTAAAAGGAGATGAGTTAATGCTGTAATCCTAACTTAAATTAATAAATTCAGCGCATGAACTGTATGCTGTATTGGCCAAACTATTAGTCAGTAAATTGGCGTCAACGTCAAATCGTCTTATATGTTCATCATCAGAAAATACTTGAGAAAAAGAGTTAATATTATTATTGACAGCAGTATTCATAAAAATGTAAAGGGTTAAAAAAAAAAACAAGGAAGATAAACTGAGTAGGCTAATGCAACCAACGCAAGTGAACAACAACAATATTTTAACAAGTAATTAAACTACAAATAAATTAGTTAACTTCAACTAACCTAAAATTAGAAGGGAAAAAAAAGTAGGGATAATCTTAAGGGAAAATTCTTCAAGATTACGGTAGTGAAGGCGCAGGACATGACAGAAAACTAAAAAAAATAATAATAAAATAAAAGTGAAACAACAGATATATAATGGGAATATTATAAAAAATACTACTGCAGGGGGAAAAAGCTGACTAGCATGGTTGCATTATTAGGAATTAAGATCAGCCATAGACTGAATGTTGATCTTTCTTCCTGTTGAATTTGTGGTCATCACCCGTCCATCAGTAGTCCACGCTTTTTTATATCCGTATTTATTTTCTGCAGCTTTCAAAAGTGATAGACGTTGCTCAGTTAGGTCTTCTCGTATCACAATTTTAGTTCCTTTCAGTTTAGACCTTCTTTTAATGACAACCTGGCGCTTCCTGTATGTTGCAAATTGCACAATAATCGGACGTTTGCCTTCGGGCGTTTGTTTTCCAACCCTGTGGCAGCGACCAATATCGTCCAACTTAAAGTCCTGAAGTTCTAATTTTTGCTGAAACAACTGAAGGACCCGGACATCAATATTTTCGTTTTCCACTTCTGGCACACCAAAAATCCGCACGTTATTACGTCGTTGGTATTGCTCCAAATCCGACATTTGCCCCAACAATTGGCTTTCTAGTTCCCTAATTCTCTTTTCCTGGGTTTTAACAGAAGTCTCAAGCTGTGTCACTTTCTCAATATTGAACGAGTTAGTTTTTTCAAATTTATTCATACCTGCTTTTGTCACTGATTCCACAATCGTCTCAACAATTAGCTGCACAAAATCTTTCGATTCGAGAGCCTCGGCAAGCGCTTGCTGGACCAGCTGTTGTAAGGACTGCTTATCAAGATTAGCTTGTAGTGGGGCTGCTGGCGTTGGGTTCGCCGAATCCCCCGGGAGAGATGGTGTTTTCCTGTTGGCGGGACAGGTGGGCGTGTTCTTGTTGCCTTTGGAAGAGGGAAGCTTCTCCTGTACCCCTTGCCCACTAACCCTATTTGGGGTCGTGTGTACATGTTTGTTTTTCCCAGTCATGTTTTTTCCCCAGTCATGTTTTTCCCAGTCATGTTTTTCCCAGTCATGTTTTTCCCAGTCATGTTATACGATTAGGCCACGCAGAGAATCGGGTAAATAAATCACTGTTGAATCACTTTCGGTAGATCACTGCGATTGCTGGCTACTTACATTTGTCGTCTGCTGCTTTAACTTGCAATACTTTCCTTCATGATCCCTCACTACCGACTTGTTGTAGAGCTTACAGCCGAGGAGTCACCACGCCAGACGCCATCTTGCTTGATTCTAGCAATCATGCAAGGTAAATTTTTCAGTAACCATACAAAGCTACTCGACATAGATTTTTTTTTGATATGGTTTAAGATAAGTGTCATATAAAATTTGTCTCATCAAATCGTCAAGTGATGGCGTGTCTTCAACTACTTGATTCCCAACTTGCACGTTGTTTGTAGAATGTACGCTGTCTTTCTGGTCGGTAAGTTGGGCATTCGCAAATGTTGGCAGTCTAACATTAGACACAACTTGTAGTAATGTACGATTTGGTCCATTTTTCATTGTGAAAAGTGGAGAATAGAGGTATGAAGTAAAGATGGCCCATAACTTCTTCCTATGCACATTTCTTTCGTGTTGCCTTCTGCTCTCTAGAGTTGAAAATTGCTTCCTGCAGTATTTAAGTAGATGTATTCTACTACGATGACGGGCCTGGCGTCAAAAAACCCATTGGATAACATTGTTATCCATACCCAAACAGACCTACTACAATACGGACTGACTCAAACAGACCTACTACAATACCGGGCCTGCCTTCAACTTAACCTACGAAAACCTTTTCGAAAACTTAAATAGTAGACGATACCTACCCCCTACAAGGGGCTGTGCTGTTCGTGAATGAAAATTTTTTTTTTTTTTTTACTGGTAGGTTGAACTGCTGTCAGTATGATCCACACAGAGGCAGTCTGAAGCGTTTATTCGTCTTCGGAAACATTCCCCATGAGTTTATCTATGCTCGCAAAGTGTTTGTAGAGCTTGGACCATTCCATAAACGAAAGTTGTAACAAAGTAACCACCGCCGTTGTTTTAGGGTCGTATTCCACAAAGTGCACTTGAGTGTCGTCATTCGTAAATCGTACTCTGATTCTTTTCTCCTCTCCTGTAGCTATTTGGCTTCGATTCTCACCTTACTAGACTCGATTTGCCTTTAAAAAATGTGCGGCAATGTTCAAATTTGAGCCTGTTCATTTATACGAACTTCAGTTTGCTTCATGCGACATTGCAAACAAACAAACATTGCAAACATTGCAAAAATGAAAGCAATAATCGTCGTTCAGAGCAGTAAAGCAACTAGGATTCTCTTAGAGCAACAGTTTACTTCAGGTGACACAAGACACAAAGAAATTTACTGATTTTCACACTTTACAAAAAAAAAAAAAGATTAAAAGCTGGGGCAGATTTATTGATTTTTAAAATTCTTGAGAACCAATGAATTAATTTTGTTACAGTTTTATTCAGCAAGTATTTTTTTCCGTATATTTTACACCTCGACAGGCATGACATTTGTCATTGCAACAACAGGAAAAGCTAAAGCAATTAGATTTAACGATGTCTACATTCGGGATTACTCTTTAGAAAACTATTTCAAACAGCTAAATGGGTTTCCCACATATGTCGTTTCACGCGAAGAACTTGTGCTTCCGCCATGTGTTGACGGTAGTTGGCCTCAATCATACGTCAATAACGCATCCTTTTCCTGCAAACAAAACCACGTGTATTTCTCGAGTGCGGCACTTAACGACGGCAGCGGAGGTCAGTTTTGGTCCGGAATAATTTTGTGCGAATTGATACTTTGAAGCAATGAACACGGCATGTTCAAGTCAAAATTCACACTATTTTGTTCAAGACCAAACTTATCTCCGTTTAACAAGCTACGACTTCTCTGGATTAGGTATGTTGAGGAAGGTTTAAACGTTTTTTTGTCTTTAGTTTTAAAAATACGACAAACATTTTCCGGCCCTTGTACACTTAATTTTTTAATCCACGATTCGTTTAGAATTGTGTATTTTCTTGTAAAATACATTTTAAAAGCTCCCGCAGTTGTCAACTAGTAGCCTTACGATGCTAAGTCAAATTTCGGAACGGTTACCCCGAAAAATCACTGCTACGGCAGCGTTTTACTACGGGATCCAATCCGATGTTTCGCACTGGTGCCGACTTTGTAAACGAAATTGAGAACTGCTTTCCAGACAGGTATACAATCGCGGATTTTTTCAGCTGAACGGCTCGTTTCGATTCCGAATCAGTTAGCTTCGAAAAGTAACTTCCTAGTCTAGGTGTAAAATTTACGTTTTGGGACTGAAAGAGTGTCATTCGTTCAGTGGCAAAGAGGTGCACGTATACCAAGGTAACGGATTTCGACTACTCGTTCAAATTTAAAATGTCTAATGTTGACATTTTTAACGTAAAATGTTATGGGAGGGGTGCATGTCGTCTCACATAAAGCTCGTCAGCACCTCACGTAGGGGAGAGGTGCATGAGGACCAACATAACATTTTTCGGCACCTCGTTCAAACGTAAAATGTCAAATGTTGACACGTTAGCCTAGAGAAATATTGATGTAGAATTAATATTTGGATTGAAAAATAAATCCTGTATATGGTTTTTTGGGGGGTTCCCCCCCCCCCCCCCCCCCTCCGGAAAATTACGTCGTATTTTTATTACGTGTTTTCCATATTCTACAATTTCGGAACTGGGTCGAATTAAGAAAGCTTTTGACTTGCTAGAGGTCAAAGCCTTTTTTAGTTCGATACCAGTTCCGATATTATAGATAAACACATGCGTAAAGGCGAATTGGTCTGAGACTTCGAAACTGCGTTATTCTAGCCAATGACAAAATTCGAATGATCGGGCCAAGGGTCTAACCGATACGCATGTGGTGGAAACATTTGCCCAGGAACCGCGTTTTGTCAGGTTGGCAGCCAACCTGACACGTGTTTTTTTTAGTGTTAGAGGAGGCTTCGTAACTAGTGGCTAAGCATGCAGCCGACATTGTTTTGTTTAGGAAACAATGTGGGGGTGAGAAATCGCCCCCCACGTAAAAAAAACAATTGCCGAATCCATCTTGCGGTTCGGCAATTGGTTTTTTACGCGTTATCACGAATGACCTTGACCTAATTAAAGCACTTTGAAAAATTAACCAGCACCTGCAACAACATTATTTTACAGCAAACCTGCAAGATCATTACATTGGATTACACGTACAGATACTTTTTCCCTGATTTGAAATGAGATAAAAATTTATGGAGTAAAAATCCATTCTTGAAATTGGTTTTCTCCATAGCCCCCCCCCCCCCACAACAAAAAGAAATACACTTGAACGAATAAAGAAACCACACCACAGTATCATTAACAAATTATCATTTACAGATTTTAATACTAGAGCAAATTCTATGTCAGTCTTCAGCTGATGTCAACTTTACAACAAATATTCAGTGCTCCTTGAGGCCTCATGAATCGAATAGCTACAAGGCAAAAAAAAAGTACCTTGTTTTATGGGAGTTTATCACCCAAAAACAACATGCGAGCGAGCGGCTTTTATTTTTATTTTTTTTTTTCCAAAATCTAGCTTGCACAGGCGAGCGCTCGTGTAAAACAAGGTTTTTTTTTTATTTGCCATATCTCAAGAAAATACGAAACTGAAAAATTAACTGACCGCATAGAAGACAAAAAAAATAATACATTCTAACAAGCAAACAAGAAGTTTCTGGTTTATATCACTGAAAATACTACTGCTCCATCTATTGACGAAACATACAAAACGAACTGAATGCTGTGGGCAACAATTTCTATCACTGAACATAGAGCGCCATCTATTGAGCACAAATCAAATCAAACGAAAAAAATAATAAAACGAAAGGCTGAATCACAAGTCTTTACTTGTTTATAATTTTCTCGCCAGTCAATGCCAAGTTTAGCCAAGTTTCTCATTTTCTCCTCGATATCGGCGGCCATTTTGAATTTTTCAAAATATGGTCAGAATTCCACCAAAATCAATATTCTTCGTAATTTGGACCTCCCCTATCGATCTGCCGTGTCAAAAATTAAAATTTTCCATTTTTTTTCCGAGTTGGGTACAGGTGTAAAGTGTTAAGCAATGAACAAAAATAAATTTTGGTTTTATTAATCTGCAGATTGCAGCAAAGTGCCACAGCCTTACTGTTGTTGAATTTCGTCCAAGGGATTCTTAATCATTTCAATGATTTCCGGGATGTTTTGTAGGAACTAATTCCATTCTGCAAAATTCATTTCGCATTGTGTTACCGGAATCATGTTCCAATCGAAAGTGTAGAACACGAGTCGAGTAGCGTCGCTGTTAAATTTTATCCTCAGTCTTTTATTTTCTCCAAGCCGCACTGCGTGAAACACAGAATCGAGAGCATTAACCAACAACGAATTAAACTGATTTAACAAGACAGCTTTCGTTGATGGACTTAGGAACAACTGAATCACATTTTGAATCTGTTCAATAGCACCCAAGGCCGCATTTTCATTTTCACCGGCAAAATGAGCTTTGTTGGCCCTACGTTTCAAAATTTCTTGATTTAAATCGTTGTGATATTTTAACAAGACTTCCCACTCGTGGGCATTCAAATCAATTTGGGACTGCCCCGACGTGAAGTTGACGACAGCATTTTCTCCGAAGGAAGTGACTTGAACGGTGGCGTGAGGGCCCAGGGCGATAACATTATCGTTATATTGGTTACTTGTGGTCTTTAATAACAAAAAATTAATTTTATTTTGTTTTTTTTTATGCTCTTATCCTTCAAATTCGCAATGTACGTCTAACAAATGGTGTCCAGTCGGAATGACTCCTGAATTGGAGACCAAAATTGTGTTCCCAATTTGCAGTTCTATTGGCGTCCTGTCGAAGCTGACCATGGTGGCTGCCTCACCAGCAATTTTTTGAATGGTCTTAACTGAATTAGCTCCGACCTGCAAACTCACTTGGAATTGAATATTGATTCGTGAGGCAAGGGCTATTACTTTAGTTATCCGACCGAGTTCGGAAACCATGATGTACTGTTGGCCATTTTCTGACAACCATTTAAAATTATCTCTCGTTTCTAAATTCGAACGAAAACAGTAGACGCGCCTGAGAACTCGTAATTCCCTCCTAATCCGATTTACTTGTCTGTCTACATATTTCTTGGTCGCTGCGTCTGCGTCACTGGATGGCTGACCCAAATTTACTAATTTCTTGTCAGCCAAACTTAAATTTCCATTGAAATCTTTACTCAAACCTATTTCAGATTTCAGGTAACCCAGAGTGACTGCTTCGTTTTGATTGGTGGGAGCCCCCAAATCAACTATTCTGTTTCCAGCTAAACTCAAATTGCCTTCTACAGTTTTGGAGACACCAAATGCGTTTTTAACGAATGTGACGGTAGCAGCGTCTGAGTCAGAAATAGGAGGGGCTAGGTTGGTAATTCTCTTCTGCCTGGCATTAAAATCAGTGTCTGGTCCGCTCAAGAAATCTCCATTATGCGATGCCGTTTTGATCCATTTTGCAGAGCTACCAAATTTATCGACGAAGCTCATATTTTTTTCTTCAAATTATGGATAATTTGAAAAATGTTTTCATCCTGGAACAAACGTTGAATTATGTACACAAGCAATACTGGCCACACAGTACCTCTCTAGAATCTTGGATACGTCGGTGGTTGGATAGGAAGTTACCACCGAGATATCTTTTGATCTCTAGAGGAGCTTTTAAACCAAAAGAATCGAAATAAAAACAGCAGCTGGGCCCTCGACTGAAATAACACACCCAGTGGCTTCCTGGAGCTGAGGAGTCTTGTAAATTGACTATGCCACTCTCTCCATTCCGCCGCAGACGTTGAGGAAGGAGGTCTTTGCTGAACGTTCCTCTGTAATTGGTAACGCCTAATTTTTCGGTATATCTTTTTAAATCTACGTTAGTCAGAGCCCTGTTTAATGGGACATTTGCTTCAGATAAAAACCTCGTCCAGGGTTTTGGTTTTTGGTAGTTTTTCTTTTTTGTGACGTCTTCTTTTTTTAAAGATTTTTAAGTCCAGCTCCCTTCTTTCTATATATGGCGAGCGCCTCCATGGCGGCGTTATGCCGTTTCAATTCTTGCAGCTGCCTGGTGTTATTCCTGGCCGAGTTGACAGTTCTGGAGATTGCAGATGCTGCTCCAGCTAAACCACTGATGGCGCTCAACCCCGCCAGGGCAGGTAGGAGAGGAATTATGCCGCCAGTTTGATTACGAGAAAGTTTCAAGCTCAGTCCTCGACCTGCCTTGCGAGCCTTCAATACTTTACCGTGTTGCGTTTTAGTGAGTGGAAGCATCATGTTCCCTCTCTTTAGCTGAGAATTAGAAAGGCGGAAAGAAGGAACTTTGCCAGCTTTGGCGTGTTTTAACATTTTTTGCTTTTGATGGGGAGTCAAAGAGACTGCTACTTTTTTGTATATGATTTTTCCTCTTTATGAAAAAAAAATAATAAAATAAAATATCATACCAAAACCTCGACTTTACTCCTGTCCAATTTCAAATACATTATTCTGTCGCTAATAACCAAAGCTAAAGCTTTCGTGTTTGAAGGGATGGCGGTTCCAAACCGCATTTTTACTTGCAAATCTATAACTGACGATGACAATCTTTCAGACTGCTTTGAAACGTCCAGTGCAACCAAAGGATAATTCTTCGAGAACATATTGACTTCATAAGCTGGTCCAGAGGATCCTGACCCCAACCCGTAGTACTGCTTCCTAAAATCTACGATCATTTGATACAAGTTAGAAATGTTACCTTGCGGAAAATTTTAATTTAAATCAAGAAAAGGGTAACGTTCGGAATTGAGCGTTACGTGGACGTCTGTAAAGTTACAGTGATCGAAGACTGCCGGGTTTTTTTTTTTGCATCGTTGTCCCTGGCCGTCTGAAAACCTATTACTATCCACCTCGGCCGTTCAACAGCCGAAGTGGTAAGCAATCTCCAAGAGCAGCTTGTCGAGGTGGGAAGGTCTAACTGGTCAGCGTACCAGTGTTTGAATGCGAGGGGGACGCTGATGCCAGAATCCACCATGGCGTACAGTTTGTTTTTTTGACCATCGGAGGGAGTCACGTGCGGGAGGAACTAAGTTATTTGTTCTAAGACTATCTTGCCGGCATCAACCCCCGACGCTCTGAATATAGCATTATCGTCCGACGATCGAATAAGCACCAGCGTTTGTGACAAGCATATAAAATTTTCGTATAGTCTTCGCAAATGCCCAGTAAGTGGGACAATGGCACGGCGAAGGAAAAACTGCCTTTCGGGTTGCGGGCAAAGAGCACGTCTCTTTTGTGTTTCAGAATCAAATTCGTAGTATCGTCTGGTGAAGATGCATTATGGGAGTCCAAAATCCATCCTCTATTGGTCAATTCCGCTTGCTGCTCCGGAGAGTAACTTACTAAGCCTTTAATGGTGCTTCCAAAACCGGGCATATTTAATTGGTCGACTGTCTTGTCGCCTATTTTATATTGTATCATGCTAAATAAATATGCGGCGGCGTTATTCACCAAAGCAATTTTATCTGTCACGGCGTATGCCGAACTGTCGGAACTCTTGACAAGAACACCTTTCACGTGAATGTAGCTTTTGTGCGGGTGGGTGAATAAATCTTGGTTCTGAACCGTAATTCTGATTTCGCTGTTGGGAGTATTCACGTTCGTACCCACTATTGGCCCGTACTCGTGATAATTGTAACTGACGACTGATTCGTCCAGTATGAATGGTTCTGTAAGGTTCAGATATTCCTCATTGCTCTCCATCTTTAGGCACTGATCAGACTGTCTATGAATTTGACGTTTTCAGGACTCAGAAATTGTCGCCTTTTTGCTCTGAAAGTCTCGTTGTTCCCCCCTTTCGCTCGTGGCAATGTTTCTCTCTTATAAGAGCCTCCTAATTGGTTGTGGACTATTGGTTCTTTAGCTAAAGGTAGACTGGGAACAGTCGGTTTAATAATATTCTGATTAAATTTCAACATTTTAGGTTTTTTATTTTTTTCGTAAGTGTAATCTCATCGTTAATGTCTCACCTCTCAAATTAACAGGCCTGTTGGCCTGGTCGGTCAACCAAATTGTAATAGAGTAAACCACGTTTTTAGTAACGGGCAGATATATCAGATTGTGAGGCGAAGAAACCACTTTATATCCCGGGGAGACGTTGGGGAAAAACGAGTAGATAGTCGGTTGCGATGATGTGTTCACGTAAGAACCCGAAACCAAGTCGCAATGTACCAGTATGCTATTTACATTTATTATGTTGACAGTGTTTGGTCCGATGTATTCCCCAAATTCGTAAGTCTTAGCTTCGAAACCAAAAATCTTTCCGATACTGGACGGTTCAGAAAAATCAACCTTATATCTCCTGTCAGTAATAGTTAGTTCGCACTTTAGAGTGTTTACGTTGCCATTTAATAGAACGTAGGAAACGTTATTAGTCTCGTCCCAATGCTTGCTCTTTTTGAATTTTCTGTAAATGATGTTTATAATTTCGTTTAATTCATAACAACCTTCTGAGATGACGATTTTAATCCAGGTGTTACCACCGTCCGCGCTGTAAGTGAAAGAGTCGGTCACGTCCTCTATAACGTTAGGAATGGAGTTGTAAGTTTCCAGATTGACTAGAGCCAATTCATTAGCGCCTTCCAATATCAACGGGGAAGGAAAACTGGTCACAAAGTCAGTTTTTTCAGAGGAAAGTATGATCGACATATTCTCAGTTTAATACATTAGTTAACATCTACCAAATTCACCGATCAGTTTTCGGTACTCAGCATCAGACAGCAATGCTTTGCTCCGCATTTCTGTGAAAATGTGCACGAATTCTTCGTCCAGAGAATTATTGCCAGCCTCTGTAGAGGCTCTGAGGAGCTTCAGTCTTTCGCACAAGTCATTCGGATCTCTATAGAACCGGTATCCTTTCCCTACAACCTCGGCAGGTCTGCCCCAAACAGGTTTTATAAAAGTCGTGTACTTGAAACCGGTGCTGGACTTTAGTCTTCTCGTACTGTCGTCGTTGTTGTGATATATGGCTTTATTCCTCTTCAGAATATCGTGGTAGTTCAAAAGGCTAGCATCTCCATCCGGTGGCTTCGAAGGGTTTTTTAACATAACCAACTGCCACAAATCGTCCGTCCCTTCGTACTTTTTTCCTCCCACGATCAAGTCGTCGTCTTGAAATTGTACCTCCAGTGCACCAATCACGTAACGTTTAGTCTCCGGGTCATATCGAATGCCAAAAGTGGGGTCGGTCAGAGTCTCTCGAGTGGCAAACATGCTTAGATACTTGGTAGCTAGCGGACCGGGTCTGACTGCGGAATCTCCGAGTAAAGAGGCCTCTTCCATTTGTCTTCTACGAGCCCCCGGCGTGAGAGCAAGTGACATGTCGGAGGGCGGGTCAGGTAATGCACCCATGGAACTGGAGAGTCGTCTCCTGGCACCCGCACGAAACTGTATCTTGCCATCGTCACTGTCTATATTCTCGTCTTCAGTATCGACGCGGCCCATTGCCGCTTCCAGAGCTTTCTGAATATGCTCTAACCGTTTCCCGTGATATTTTTCTTGTTTCTTCTGTCCAGCCTCTAGAGCCAACAGTTCTTTGATTTGTCGTTGACGCTGAGCCGAAGCCTCGCTTCCCTGTAGCATCTGCATTTTAGTCTGGTCTACTATAGGATCAACTACTGGTTTGAATATCTTTTGCAGATGTTCAGATTCTGTCTGCTTTTCCAGTTTTATATTTTGAAATTTTTGTTTCAGACGCTTTTTTAGAGCCTCGTACTGATCGACCGCTTTCTGGGGTTTGCTTCTCTTATTTTTAGTTTTAGTAGACATGACAGTTTAGTACTTTATAAAATAATGTTTAAGTCAACAAACGTTAATGTCAACAAAAACCTAGACGTACGTTAATGTCAACAAAAACCTTCGGCAGACACGTCGTTGTTAGTCGAGCATTCTTCTATACCTTCGATCCAAGGGATTAGTTTTATCGATGAGTAGGAATCCGTATGGAACAGAATTCCAAACCTCACCACACATGCTACGAAACTCGTCAAAAATCATGTCACCACTAACGTGGTTATTGAAGACATGTTTGAGGTTTGCTTCATCTTGCCTGAAGAGAATTATAATGTTGGAATTATCTCGAATAACTCTCTTGGGTATCCTGCTGTAAGTCTGACATAAATAAAAGATCGAGGCGTCCGCGTGCCTGCCGTAGGCAAAATAGCCTTCGATTCTGTCTTGTTTCTGAATCATGAAATCGTCCAATAAAATTACCGTTTTGCCACATGGCAGTTCTTCTGGTGGTGGGATATCTTCGTTATTGGAACAAAAGGTAGCTACGCCCGGATATAATTCCTCAAAAGCTCTCCTGAGATGGAAATATTTGTTTTGAAATAAAGACTTGGAGTACACGCGCAGGCCGTCATAATTCAACCAACCTGGATTGCAAATGAAATTTATAACTAAATTGGTCTTTCCACAACCGGCAGGGCCGCAAATGATGCACCTTACGTCCTCTGGAAAATTCAGTAAATTACCAGTCGATGGTCGCTTATTGACATCGGCTATGTCATAATTTAACACTTTCATCTTTCAGCTGCTTTAAGAAAAAAAATGGTATTTTGATAAATTCTCTGCAAAACTAGTATCTAAAATACCTTTTCATTCTCATTTTATAAATAAACAGAGATGTACTGCCTCAAATGCAAAAGAGTTACAGCCAGTAAAAATGTCAATAAATAAACAGAGATGTACTGTCTCAAATGCAGAAAAGTTACAGCCAATCTAAAATACCTTTTCATTCTCATATTATAAATAAACAGAGATGTACTGCCTCAAATGCAAATGAGTTACAGCCAGTAAAAATGTCAGGCACGTTGTGACTAAGAATTATCGACAACTGCTGAAGGGCGAGTGTAAAGTGTGTGGCACGAGGAAAGCACAGTTTCAGAAGAGCAGAGGCTCTGGATTGTTGAACAGCGCGATAGACAAGTTGCCGGGGGAACTTCACATTCCGGGAACAAAACTGAACAAGAGACTGAACAGAGGTGATGCTGCCATCAATTCTCTGGATGAGGCCTGGAAACAGCACGACATCGAATACTCTGCCAAACCAGACTTGGAACGAAGGCACGAAGCTGATAGAAAGTTGGCCTCCGATGCAGTAAAAGTAGCAAAATCTAGCAAAGCTGGTCTGAAAGAAAAGTTGGCAGCAGCTGCTGTAGCCGCAGCTATGAAAACCAAAGTAAAATTGGGAATGGGAATTTAAAAAAAAAATATCAAATGGAAACTTTAGTGGAGGAGCTACACAAGCCAGCTAGGCGAAACTTTCCGAGAAGGCGCGTTATTAGCTACGGGATAGGTGATTTAGTTCAAGCGGACCTGGTGGAGATGATACCTTACGCGGAACAAAACGAAAATTACAAATACTTGCTGACTGCCATCGATGTATTCTCTAAATACGCTTGGGCCGTCCCTGTGAAATCGAAGAACGCCGCGGATGTCACTGGCGCTTTTAACGAGATATTAAACACGATGTCTAATCCACTTAAAAGCCTGCAAAGCGATGAAGGGAAGGAATACTATCATAAAGATTTCGCAGCACTAATAAAACGTCACAAAATAAACCACTATTCGACCAAGTCAGAACTCAAGGCGAGAGTAGTAGAACGCCTAAATCGCACATTGAAGTCGAACATGTGGAAACGGTTCACTCTGCGAGGTAACCACAAGTGGGTAGACATTATAGATGAAATTGTCAAAGATTACAACGACAGAGTTCATTCTACCATTAAAATGAAGCCATCCGAAGTAACTAAACGCGATGAACCGGAGATCAGAAACATATTGCTGAAAAAGAGCCCTTCCAAAAAGAAGAAGAATAGTTTCAAAGTCGGGGATTTAGTAAGAGTGACAACGGCAAAATCTGTATTCGACAAGGGATATTTGCAAAACTTTACCAACGAACTGTTCGAGGTGAGTGAAGTCAGAAAAACTCGACCGACTTGCTACAGGTTGGTCGACCAACTTGGTAGTAAAATCGAAGGCACTTTTTACGAGCAAGAGTTGCAGAAAACTAACGTGCCGGATCTGTTTTTAGTCGAAGAGATTATGAAGACTAAAAAAGTGGGAGGAAAACTCGTTACCTCGTCAGGTGGAAAGGCTACGACGAGCGCTTCGACAGTTGGCTCGACGAAAAGCCAGTTGTTCTAGGAAAATAACAACAAAAATATCAAATTTTTCCTCTTTTTATTTATATTATTAAACTGAGACCAGGACGTTGAAATTATTACTGTTCATGTTATTTATATTATTAAACAGAATCATTCAGTTGGAGCGATGGAAAAAACAAACTTTACCCGCGTTTACTGCGCTCAAACGTATCCTACCCGAGAAAGATTGATACAACACCTCGTAGAGACACACAGGAATAGTTACCCACCCGAGTGCGATTGCTTCGAGAGGGTGTTGGGCTGTACATACGATCCCATCCTCTGTGAGCTAGGACTCGAACACAGAAAGTACAAGAAAGCTGTGCAAGCTGTAGACCCGTTGTACCTTTTAATGTTGATGCGAAGAGGTATAGACGCTCTAGTGTACGAATGTCTCCGGCAATTGGTGACTTGCAGAGCTCAAATTGGTTTAGGAGTGAGTTTCGTTCGAAATGGCCAAGAAATACCAACTGGATTTCAGTCCCGCTACTCCCCAATCTATAATCCATTAGATATTCCCAAGTTACTGGACGCAGCTTATGCTAAAATCCAACGTTCCATCGACGAATTCGCCGAAAGAGGGAGTGGTTGGGTGATAAATCGCTCCTACGAACTCACAATCCGAGTAGCAAAAATCGACCCGCTCAGACCGGGCTCTTACATTCCTCTGCCAGCAAAATTAAAAAAGAAGTGGAAGTGTGTAGTCAATGTTCAAAATTACACAGACCACAAGTGCTTCTTGTATTCAATTCTGGCTGCCAAACACAAAGTTAGCATGGTGAAACCGAAAGAATACGAAGTATACGTGAGAACGGTAGATTGTTCGATGCTGGACTTTCCAAGGCGGCTGGATCACATTGACGCATTCGAGATGGCCAACAATCATTTATCGATCAATGTGATTGCTTATACCAAAGAGAACGGCTTGCATCCCCTTCGTGTGAGCACGAATTTTAAAGGCCAACCCGTAGATCTTCTTTTAATTACCGACGAGTCGACAAATTTTCACTACTGCGCCATCGTGGATTGTGACCAATTTCTCCGACACCAGGGATCGGGAAGCAACCGAAAATATTACTGTCGAAATTGTTTCGCCGCTTATGGAAAGGCATCGCTGAGAGACAAACACAAACTGGACTGTACAAGAACCAATCTGTCACCTCAAGCGCTCAAATTCTTAAAACCGGGCGAAAACCTTTTGAAGTTTGAAGCTTTCAATAGAAGAAATATTCACCCCAAAATCATATACGCCGATTTCGAGTGCCTTCTGAAACCCGTTCCTTCCTCTAACAGCTCCGGGAAGAAAATCAACCACCATCAACCTTGCAGCTTCGGCTATGTCGTGGTGGGGTCTGTAAACTTTCAAAAAGCTGCTTATTACCTGGGAGAGGATGCCGTTGAAGAATTCCTCAATCAGTTGGTGATTGAAGCGCACGAGTACGATGAAACATTAAAAAGAGTCCAACCAGTATGCCTCACTCCGGTCCAAGAGGCTGATTTTAACCACACTGTAGACTGCATCTACTGCAAAAAGCCATTCGGTTCAAAAGACGACAAAGTCCGGGATCACTGCCACGTTACCGGCCAGTACAGAGGAGCTTCTCACTCGAGTTGTAATCTGAATGCCCGAGAGCGCACCACGATCCCCGTGGTATTTCACTGTCTCGAAGCTTACGATATGCATCTACTGGTAAGAGCGGTGCGCAAGTTTCCGAAAAAAAGTAGAAGTCCTCGCGAGAAATACGGAGAGGTTCATGAGCATGACCATTACTGTTGAAATGGGATGGAATGAAAAGAAAAAAAAGAAAAGGTACGTTCGGCTTAAGTTCGTAGACAGCTATAATTTTCTCTCTTCGCTGAAAACTCTGGCGGAGAGACATAAACAAGATTACGAGTTTAGGATGGTGAAGCTGTTCTTGAAAACTGGTGGGAAGGACAAATAGTTCCTTCCCGACGTCCAGGAAGAGACTGCCATGGATCTGTTAACCCGTAAGGGTTACTACCCATACGAACACGTTTCCAGCATGAGTGTGTTCGAAGAGCAGTCTTTACCACCGAAAGAATACTTTTATTCCAAACTCAAAGAAGAAGGCCTAACTGACGAACAATACGATCACGCCAAAAAGATTTGGAGTATGCTGAAAATCAAAAAGTTTTCCTCCTACCACGAAATGTATCAGCTAACCGACTGTCTGCTTTTGGCAGACATTTTCGAAGAATTCCACAGGATCTGCTTGCGAGACCACGACAAAGGTTCATTACTCAAAGGTTCGCGAAGGCCAACAACCCGTACATTCCCGAAACGTACGATTCAACAAAACCTAACAAGTACATCATCGATTGGGACCTCAATAGCGCTTACGGCTGGGCCCTGAGCCAGCTGCTGCCTTACAACGGCGTTAGGTATTTGACTAAAGATGAGATTAGAGCTTTCGACGTGACTAAGATAGCAGACACGTCGTCGGTAGGATACATTCTGGAAGTAGATCTGTACTACCCGAACAAACTTCTTCACGAGCTCCACAACAACTACCCGCTTGCTCCTGAAAAATTTGAAATAAGAGAAGAATTAATTTCAGACTATTCGAAATCTTTGTTGCGAGGAAAACCAGTGAAACCTGTCGTGAAGCTAGTGGCCAACCTTCTGAGTAAGTCGCGGTACGTAATTCACTACCGGAACCTAAAATTCTACCTCGAACACGGCTTGGTCCTTCGTCACATCAGGAGGGTGCTGAGTTTTAATCAGAAGCCCTGGTTGAAACAATATATAGATTTTCATACGGCAAAACGAAAGGAATCGAAGACGGTGTTTCTTAAGGGGAATTTCACAAGTTGTGTCCTAATTCGGTGTTTGGGAAGACGATTGAACAGAAACAGAAAAGACTCAAAGTCAATCTATGCACCGACAGCAAGCGAGCCATCAAATATTCCACCCAACCCAACGCTGATTCGTTTCGGATATTGCACGGTTCAGATCAACTCGAAAGTACGCAAGGTGACGTGCGATCTTCCCACCTACTCGGGGTTCGCCATACTAGAGTTGTCCAAACTCCTTCTCTACGAATTTCACTATCGATACATACGTCCCCAATATGGAGATCGAGCAAGACTACTGTTCACAGACACGGACTCGCTGTGCTATTGCATCGAAACCGTGGACGTGTACGCGGACATGGCTAAAAACATGAGTAGATTCGACACTAGCAACTACGATCCTCAACACCCACTGTTCTGCAACGTCAACAAGCAAGTGTTGGGAAAGATGAAAGATGCCACGAAGGGAGTACCGATAAAAGAGTTTGTGGGGTTGAGTAGCAAGATGTATTCGCTCGTGACGTCCCAAAGCGAAACGAAAAAAGCGAAGGGTATTTCCAAGAGATTCGTGGAGAAACACTTAAGCCACGAAGATTACATGGCGACTCTCCATTCGAATCAGGAACAAAGAGGGAGTTGGTACAAGATCGCCAGTGACAGCCATCACCAGCTGGCCACGACCGTGGTGAATAAATCCCTACTGTCAGCCTACGATGACAAGAGATTCCTCGTAAACGAAGTAGAAACTTTTGCAATCGGACATCGTGGCATCAATTATATACAATACCATGAGGATGACTACGATGTGGAGGGCTATCTTAATAATTTGATCTTGGAGTCTTTAGACGATGGCAATCACGGAGTATGGACAGGTATGTCCGATGGTATAATCAGCGATGAAGAGGCGGAAACTCGGTGGAATGGGGATGAAGTGGAACAGAGGCTGAAAGAAGTTGATAATGTCGAGGTTCGAGAAGCCGAGATGAGGAAATTGCGGATGAGGGAGAGTAGGCAGTTGAAAGTGCAAAATCCAGAAGAGTGGAAGAAGAGAGCCAGGGATAAACGAAGACGGTTAGATAGGGATAGGCACGCCATACTAACTCCTATCCAGAAAAAGAAAAAACAAGCTGTGGAAAAAGACCGACGTGCGAGAATGACTGAA
>JAHWFP010113876.1:430-31348 GCA_023313725.1 Lithobius niger
TTACCTCTCCCTCTGATAAGTTGTGCGACCCAATACTGTATTATGAAGTACTGAAATACCAGGTATGATATGGCACATATCCTGAGTTTGGAATGGAAACGGTGAATCATTACGAGGTATTTAAGAACTGTTTACCCCAAACCTGGGGGGGGGGGCTGTAACTAAAGACTGGTGCATTTCCGGACCCATGTTTATAGGACTTTTTCTTCTTATCTTTGATCACATAGCGGACCCTCAAAATATTTGACACCAATTTCCGAACACCCTGTATATTCACAATTGTAACAAAATTAAAAAGATACATTCCAATAAGAAAAGTAGTTGAAAGTAGTGCACAGACAAATGGTAATATATAAATAAGATGGATACTTCCCTCTTCTCTTTACTCTGAAATCTAAAAAAAAAAGAACCACTACTTTTTGGCGAACGAAATTTTCATATATATATACGGGAAACAATACTCTGACAATTCTTTTAACAAATTAAATTATCTTTCCACCGATAGGTTATACTATTAGATTGATCTATTAGTTCCGGAGATACACGAGATTTAGTATATCATATGGTGGCTATTTTTAAGATGTCATAATGTATTTTCCTTAAAATTATGCAGAAACTAATAGATTTACGGCATACATTGTTCAGGCATTTCTTTTAGCAAATTAAATTACCTTTCCAACGATGGTGCGCACGAAAAGATTGATCGATTACTTCGAGAGGTAATGAGAATTAGCAAATCACATAGCAGTCATATTATCTTTTTCTTCGAATTAAACCCAATAGATTTATGGCATTACGTTGTCAGGCATTTCTTTTAGCAAATTAAATTATCTTTCCATAAGTAGCACGTTAGGATTGATCGATTAGTTCCGAGATAAGACATTTAGTACGTCGCATGGTGGCCATTTTGATGACTTCCGGGAGTGTCTCCCGGTGGTTTTGCAAACTACAATGTGTGTACAGCTTCCATGTGCAATATGCAGCTTGTTGCCAGAACTGAAATGTTTCGGCAGTTTTTGTCGCTAACAGCGTGTACTAATTCTCTTTTTCTGCTTTGGCATTGGCTTACAGTTCTCAACAATTTTCCAATTTACACTACTATTCTACGACGTTTAGCTCAGAATTTAGCATCGTGATGACCTTGAAGACCATTCCAAGGTCATTTAAACTAGCATCATTACATGTCCCCCGACCCATAGTATATGTATGTGCATTTTCGTGGTTCTCCTCTTAGTAGATGTGGAATGGTAGTAGGCTTCTCCAACACCCAGGGTGTATACAGGGTGTTACAAAAGGTCGTGTCCAAACTTAGGTGACTAATTCGTTAGGTCAAACTAAGAATATAATTCATATAAATATTTGGCCAAACACGTCTTGTTCTTTGGTTATCGCATGACTTAAGAACCCAAATTCCAGCTCCGCCTCCCCATCTCCACCTATGCTCTTGATATTGCAAAAACAAATCAGAATAGGAAGGTAGTGAATGAAGACAATGAACTGAAGGTAGAGAACAAACTGTTAAGGATCAAAATCAGACTAAAGGAAACATATCTCTATTGCCAAACAATTTGTCCTGGAGGGGAAGCAACAATTGTTCAAAAACTTCGTTAGTCGGTGTTAATGTAGGACTGATAATACCATAGAAGTTTTAATAACGCGAAGTATTAAACGCGAACATCAGTTCTGCACAGGTCGAAAATAAAATAAGAAAACATTGTGAAATAGGAAAAGGCCGATAACCGTACTACTGGGTCAAAGGAAATCACTTAACACTGCACGAACGTGCAGCAGCTGGTTTATTGGTGTGTCGGAATCTGTCGGCCATCTCTTACTACAGTGTTGGAAGTTTGCGTCGATTTAATAGTCCAGTTACTGTACGTTCGCGGTGATATTGTGATGAGTCCTTGTCAGCAATACGAGATGGTTCACAATAATTCGTCAAAAATCCTTCCCTGGGCGTTAGAGCAGGTTTGCAAATGCCCTGCAGACGACGTTAATCCCATGAAGTGCTGGAGTGGTTCGTAAAAATAAAAAAAAATTAAAAAATGTTATTGTTTCCCAAAGACACCTGGTTCCTGTGTGTGGTCGGGGGGGGGGGGGAATTAGCAGTTAACAGTAATTGTTCAAAGTTTCTTACCTGAACATTAATGCAGGTTTGACACCGTCGAGCAAATGAGTTTTGGAGATGTTCGAAAATTCCAACGGTGGTTTTGTTTTTGCAATAGCCAGAGCGTGGGTGGAGGTGGGGAGGCGGAGCTGGAATTTGGGTTCTTAATTCATACGATAACCAAAGAATAAGACGTTTTTGGCCAAATGTTTATATGAATTATGTTCTTAGTTTGACCTAAGAAATTAGTCACCTAAGTTTGGACACGACCTTTTGTTACACCCTGTATATTTGTTAAATGATTTCTCGCATGCAATCCTGCTTTTGACTGTTGGAAATACCTTTCCTCACTAATTTTTAGTTTGAATTTCATTTTCGTGCGGCCCCAATCCTCATGCGGGGCATCGGCTCTTGTGGACTTTTAATAACTGTCTTTGTATATTGCTTTGAAAAATAAGACTCATCTCAAGAAATGTAATAATAAACGCAGCTACTGCAATGGAAAGCTGTTAGATCTTTTCTCACTGGGTAGTGCAACGTTGTCCAACTAATTCCGCTGCGAAAGAACCATTATTTTCTACTTTTGGACTAATTTGGCGGAAACTTTGAAACTGTTTAGGCTGCGAAAAAAAAAAACTAAAATAAAAGTGAAAGTGTATCGACATTTTGTAGGCTGAACCATTAGAGTGGTTAGCTTGTATCCTTAAAATAAATAACAGATGTAACTGAACTTCGTTCATGCTCAAATTTGGAGCACAGCTTTCTTTTTTTTTTACATATGCAATGAACAGAGGGTGAAGAATTGCCATTGTTTGCAATGACTATTAACCAAACATACATGAAAATCAGAAAGTAAATCTGAAACAAACAAAAAACATTAGATCGGTTTATTGTGGATTTTTTGAACACGGGTCCAAAAAAAACCTGATAGTTTTTCCTGGGTCGGGGAAAAGATTCCCAACCCTGAAGCTCTTGGCTCGACTGACTGGCTGATCCACCTATGCAAGAATTTATGCCATTAAAAACTACGAAATAAGAAGCCTTGCTGCAGGAGAGGAAAAATACGAGAAACTGGCTCGTATACCTTGTATTGGTCAAGATTACTGCGAAGATATCTAACAACCCAGTCCATTCTATACACTAATAAACAGGTGCTCCCCAATGATGATTCATAGGGCCACACCTCGTGCTTGGATATACAGGGACAGAACGAAAACCTGGAAAGAGTAACCAATTGGGAAACCCTCTCTATCAGAGAACCGGCCTATTTCCACGAAGACAATTTACACCTCATTTTGGTCGTTCATGGAAATACTCAGCGGAAAGGGGGCTAAGTTCGGTGCACATTCACCACTCACTACGTTTACATGGCCACAAGAAAGTGCATTTTAACGATGTGCTTTGAAATGTGCACCTGTCTACACGATGCAAGACCATGATTAGGGCCACGCCGCAAAGGAAAGCTATTCCTGCCAGTGCGCTCAGAAACCCTTTACTTCCTGTCCTCCCTTTGGCGAATAGTGAGCAAGTCCCACGTTGCTCTATCCCTACACGTCGTAAACTCGGTCAGCTTAAACCCAAGTAACCAAATGTATGCAGGTCTTAATGATCTTCCTAGTCGTGCACACTTATTTCAGTTTATTTACCTAAATTTCGAGCGGTACCAGCACAAATTAAATGGTTGCCGTAACTGTGTCCGCCATCTTTGCCAGGCATTATCCAACCTCTCAATACGGTTGCGAGTGTTTACACGAGTGTTTACATGAATGAAGACGAAGCGAATCGGACTCCTGATCCACCTCTGTAAAGCGCTTCGGTTCTGTAGCGCCAGATGGGAGAAAGCACCACGAATGGGTGTTTACAAGACCCACAGACGTCATGTGCATCCCTCTGAAGTGCTTCGAAGTGGTATGTAAAGGTAATGATACGACTTGAAAATGGATTTGGGGGTACGGACCTGGCGGAGGTATGATTTACAGAGGAATGTTTGCTGTTTCAGTGGGACGAGGGGATTCTAGGGTTAAGTTGGGGTTGGCAGACGAGATTTAAACACAATGCTTAAGAATGTTAATAGAGAATCATAATCGGTCGTGATTCAAAATATTTAAAGATGGTTTTTGCTCGCCCGACTTGTGTGATTGGGAAGACAACCCCTGCCAAGTGAGGGTTAAATTAAGTTAGTAAAAGCTGGACTGAGCTGATGTTCGCAGTTTGGAACAGCCACTGATGCAGATCCCAAAGGTAAACTTGAAATAAAATTAGTTCCTTGGTGTAATAGTATGGTGATTTCCTCAGGAAGATTCACAGGTCCACCATGTTCAGACTCCGCCGAAAAGAAGAGACAGATTAGGAACAAATCAACTCCGATAGTAAATAGTTCCAAGGTTTGACAACCCACAACACAAAGCTGGAGGCGCGAACACCTAGGTGTGCTCTAGGTAAACCCATTCTGTAACAATGGACCCGTGTGCGTTTTTCGTTTGATAGTTCGAAAGACGGTACATCTACAGGAAGAAAGCCCGTAATAATCTCAAATGCAAGAATGAGATCTGCCCTAAGGCGATGCAACTCAAGCAGTCAAGTCCAAACGCACAAGAAGAGTTGGGTAAGTTTGATCATGAAACCCTTGCAAAGAGGCCATAACACGACGCTGGACAGGCTTCACATGATCAATGTCTCCCAGTAGGTAAGGGGACTATACCGGGCTTGCATACTCCTAGAGTGGTCGAATGTAGGTCACAAATGCACGTATCAGGATATACATACCAGCTAATGCAAAAACTGTTTTATAGTATAAAGCCGGCCGAGTGCCGTGTTAAGAAAGCAGATTCAGTATGTGGATTGTTTTAGGGTTGAGGTAGACCAGATTCCCCGACTCTTTGCTTCAGCGGTATTTTGCAGGGCCATTTTGGTCATTTTGTAGGAGAAGCCAGTGTTTTGGTCGCCAATATGGAATATCTGACACTTTGTCAGCACGATTGGCAGTTGCCATTCAGTTGAACAGTTAAAGTACGTTGTTGCTCTCACCCTGGAGAAGTTCCGTACAACCTCCATCAAGATGGGGGTGTGACGAAGCAGATCGTCGGCAAACTTGCTTTGCTTACAAGATCGATTTAATAGAGATAGAACATTTAAATAAAAATGAAAAAGCGTGGGCCAAGAACGGAGCCTTGTGGCACTCCACTAACTAATCGTAGTGTAGTGGACAGATGTTCGCCCACAGAGATCGACTGAGTTCGATTCGATAAGGCTTAATCCAGCCCAGAGTGATGCCCTTATAAGCCTGCATACTGGAGTTTTGCAAGAAGTCTTCGGTGTATCACGGAGTCAAAGGTGTTTTCGAAAGCCAAAAAAATTCACGTCCGTTTAACTTCAATGTCCAGGGGTTCATCCAACCATCTAGGGCTATGAGGAGCTGAATTGTGATTGACCAACCAGGCATAAAGCCGAATTGATCGGACTTAATGAGATTATGTTCTTTGGTAAAACTGAGTATATGTTGACGAATAACCTGTTCCATGATTCCACATGGAACCACTGTCAGCGAAATGGACCTATAATTTTCTGGTTTTGTCCCATTATCCTTTTTATAAATGGTCTAACCTTTGTAGTTAGCCAAGAGGGTGGTAAGATTCCTGTAAAGTAAGACAAGTTAAAGATGAAAGCGAGTGGCTGATTTCGACCTAATTTCGCGGTAAAAATACGAAAATAAACCATCTGGGCTTGAAGCACGAGTTGGTTGGTTTCAATAACGTTAGATATTTATGTACTTCGATGACGTGAAGGCCACTGGTTCACACGTAATGCATGTACCAACCAAACAAAACGAGTGACGCGGCAATTTGTTGTCGACAATGCTGTGAGAATTAAAACGGGCATTAAAGAGATTTGCCTTAAAAATGTGGCAAGTAACATAACTTCCAACCTTTACTAATGGTGTAATTGGTCTTATCGAGTTAGTTTTAGATTTATAGTGTCGATACAAGTTATGAGTCGTACCCCAAATACGATTGTTTCCCCCCATTAAGTTTATTAAATCTACAGAGGGTTTCCGGTGTCTTATTTATTTTGTAGTTTTTCCACGACGCAAGCTTTTTCCTGCTAAGTTTAAGAACCTCGATAGGGATTTGTTTATGCTAGCGGTAACGGAGTGATATAGCTAGCTGCACGTGTTAACAGCTGCACAGCATATCTTAGAATGCTTAAAAAAACACAGTCCAGGCCTTAATTTTTTCTTAAGTATTTAGAAAATTTACAATGAATTCAATTAACTATCCACATCATCTTTAGTAAGTGTGCCACAGTAGAATATAATATAGTATATCTCTAATTTACCTCTACTAAAAGTTTAAACTCTAAAACAGTTGCAGATGCTTTCAGCTTGCACGCCGAAAACAGTGATATATTATGTAAGTCCTGCTTCAAGACTTGAGCGCCATATAATGCAGCATAGTTAAAAAAAATTGTAGCTCCACAACAACTTGACATCTACAGAACTACGGTTAAAACATCGCCGTCGAAACATCGCGTGACAAAACATCGCGGGGACACAACATCGCATGGTCAAAACATCGCACAGAAATTACATCGTGGATACCACATCGCGAACAATAACATCGTGGACGAAACGTAGCACGGATGAAACATCGTGGACGAAACATTGCAAATAAAAAAAATTTGTTGCTGTTTAAAATATTTAATAAGTTGAAAGTTAACTTTAGAAGGTGGAAGTCCTAACCACTCCCCTTTCCCCCTCCCCTCCCCACTCAAAGTTTGACAACATTTCTTCCGAGTTGTGCTGACATGTATTGGCGCAAAGCTACGGCAGTTGGAGTTGACGTACGTGTTATATTGAAGACGAAATATTTCGTTTGTTACTGACTGTTACGGCTAATTTTATTGAGGGCCATGCCCCGAAGCGCCGCCGTACAATACATACTACAAACTGCAGCTACAAACTAAAACTAAATCCATGGCAAGAATGAACTCGCGTTTGCTACTGATTTTAACAGGGCTTCGACGATACATTTCACATTGCCACCCGCTCACCCTTTTTCTTTGCTACAGTGCCAAGAATGAACTGGCTCCCCCTCTTTCATTGCATGATCTAGACACGCGCTAACGTGTCGCACCAATTTAGGCAACAAACAAACATCACATAAATTCAATTGTCGAAGACGTGAACCATTGTACCGCGACGCCATAGCAATATTCTGAAGCTTAGTTTGGCACATTTCAGGTACTTGGAGAAAAATAATAATGTTATGAACTAAATAAAAAAAAATTTTTAAATTAAAACAAAACCAAAAAGTGATAAAGAATTCACAAAGTTGAGAACGGTTCGGCGTCTTAAAAGGAGTGATACGGAATTTAAATACTGGAAAAATGGCCACAGGCGTGTGTCCGGATCATGCAATGAAAGCAAGCAATAAAAGAGTGGAAGCAAATTCATTCTTGAGAAGGTAGCAAAGAAAAAGGGAGAGCGGCTGGCAATGTGAAGGGTATCGTCGAAGCCCTGTAACAATCAGTAACAAACGAAATATCACGTCTTCAATATAACACGTACGCCAACTCCATCTGCCGTAGCTTTGCGTCAATACATGTCAGCACAACTCGGAAGAAATGTAGTCAAACTTTGAGTAGGGAGGGAAGGGGTGGAGGAGTGGTTAAAACGTCGACCTTCTAAAGTTAACTTCCAACTTATCATACACGGCGATAGCCATGTATATATATGATTGAAGTCCTCTCTCCAGCAAAACTAAAACTATAAATCTCTCCGTTTCTATTCAATATATTTCGACCAAACTTGGCCAAATGGTAGATAGCAACTTTTCCCAACTTTACACCAACTTTTATGCAATTCCGTGCAAGAGTTAAAGTAGGGAGCCACACGTATATTTGAAAACTGTTCACTACTTGTTGTTCTTCTTCTTGTGTGACACGGTTTCATAAAAAAACTACTGCCCTACCTAAAATCTGAAACATGATCTGAAGCCTGAACTTTCCCTGGGCTTCGACGTCACAGGGACCACTTTTTCGATTGGTCGATCCGTTCCGGGACCCTAAACGATCATTTTGATTGTTTTACATTGTTTTAGCCATTGTATTTAGGGAACAATGCCACTCAGCAAACTCGATTCATTCTTCGTGCACGTGTTATGTTATGTTTGCTAAAAAGCCCAATTTTACCTGGTGGGGAGGTCAAAATTGGTTTCTATTGCCTAATGAAAATATACACTACCTGCAAATTTATTTGCATTCAGTTCCTGAGCACTCGTTACCCTGGGGGAATCAAAACTCTCTAGATACGCCCAGCTCAGACACCCACCTGCGCATGCGCGGGTCCAGCATGCGCAGGCCCTCCATAAATGGAGTTACTGTGAAAGCCAGCCATTTACTTTTCCTCCCGATATGTCAGCCATGATGGTGACTCGAGAGGAGAGGTTGGGTGGATATTTACAGGTAGTGTATATTTTCCTTAGGCAATTAGAAACCAATTTTGACCTCCCCACCAGGTAAAATTGGGCTTTCTAGTTGCCGGTGAGAAAATATCCACTACCTGTAAATTTATTTGCATTTACAGTAGACCTCGTCAATATAGGTGGCAGGCACCATCATGGCGGGTCCCCCAAGGGTGAGAGCTGGGTCCCATGTGATAGAGTTGTGATAATTGTTGCAGGCGCAACATACTCTGTTCACAGCCGACATAATGCGCAAGGGCTGTCGGAGTGGGGAAGGAACATCTATTTCCATGGCGAGTTGGTGAAGAAGTTCGGTGAGTTTCCAGATTCCAGCGTTGAAGAGAGGGGAAGGGGGGGGGGGGAGAGAATCTTGATTTTATGTTGTAAGTGATGCTTTTCTTGGTGTTCGATCTCTGATTGGATACCATCTAGGAGGATTGAGTGTGTGGAGGAGTGAGAATAGATTTCTTGAAGTCCAGGATATGAGAAGGAGAGTCTTGTTTTGTTGGCGAACCTTGAAAAATGAGGTCTTCATCGGGATAAGGGTCCCGTAGTGTAAGTTGTTACGTAGGCTTGGAGTGAGTCACAGATTTGGTGTTGATTTCGTGTTGAGTAAGTTGGAAGAGTGTTGACGGAGTCCATGGGCTTCAGGATGGCAGCTAGTTAGTCCATGAGGGCCGTGGCGTGAGGTAAAAAGTTTTTACCCTTAGAGTTGAATTGCGGTTTAGAGTGAAAGGTGAGTGAATTGAGAAAGTAATGGAATTCCAGTTCCAGGAATTTGAGCAGGAGGGAGAAGGATTCTTCGAGAATGCATATTGAAGTCTAATTATTCCGGATTAAGGTTTCCATGGGAAGATGCGGCAAGTCCGGTTAAGAGCCTGGTGGTGAGTGTCGAGACGAGTGCAGTATATCATGTTGCAAAAGTTCGGACTTCAGTGTGAAGGGGCATAAGTCTACGCTGAATGAAGAGTTTGAAGAGGTTCCGATGTTCAGGAGTGACGTACAAGGAATGGAGTTCGTCACATGTAGTGGGAGTAGCGGGTGCAAGGTGCGGAAAGTGGATTGAAGAGGGGTTGGAGCAACTGTAGTTGGATGAAGGGCCAAATGGGCCAGAGTGAGTGGTGGGATGCGTTCATAGCAGATGCGAGAAGGCAAGAAGAGGAGAACGTGGCTTTGGGCAGGTTCCCAAGGTGAAAAGGGGCTCTTTGTTCATGATGTGGAGTGTCGGCAGTTACTCAGGATGTTGACGTAGAGGTGACCGAATGATGAGAGTGCTGCGTAGTGATGTCACTATGATGGGATGTCGTTGTCTTGTTGATGGGCAATAAGTGAAAGTGGCGAACAGCTGAACGTCTGAACGTACTACCATAGGTTGGAAACAGCACATGAGATATGGAAGTCTGTTGGCAAGGGGATGGTGGAAGTCTAGGTTTTACTAGGTGGGGGGGGGGGGCGCAGAGCCCAAGAGCTACAAGGAATCAGGGTGAGGGACCGTAAGTAGCGGTGAGCGAGTGTGGCGGCGCTGTCAGGAAGATTGACGAGAAGTCACAGGATGTGAGTAGAGGGCATGAACATGAGGTAGGTTGATTTCCAAAGATATGTGACGACCGTGTCATTTTAATCCTGAGAAATGAGTTGTGACGCAAAGCGGGTGACAAGTTGGCTGGCCGACCAGAATTGCCTTGAGAACCATTGTGGTCGAAGGGAAGGGAAATAACCGGAGTGTCGGTCCAATGTCAAGATGTGGTGGACCAGAACGATGTTAGAGATGGGGTCAGCTAACGTCTTCAGGGGGAGTGGATGACACATATGGCTGTCACTCAAATCCAGACGATGTAGTCCGTCTTCATGTCAAGTCAATGAAAGGTGACTTGTGAAGACGGTTAGGTTTTCATGAAGCAGCATATGGTATTTCAGTGATGGAGATTGGATTGCGAAACATCTGTGGTTGAAAGTGACCTGAATCCATGTGCAGTCACAGTGGTGTTGTTGTCGATGTATAGCACCTGTGAGGTTGTCGTGGGCTCAGTGGATGATCTTCGTGATTCAAAAGGCGATGACGGGTGTCAAGTAACGTCGATTCAGTTGAAAAATGGCAGGAAGAGTTGCTGTCCGTTCAGCGGCATTCAAGTCTGCGATGCATGAAGTAGTAGTGTAGTGCATGGACTTAACGGCGGGGCTCATCTGGGAGGATCAGGATCATGCTTCACCTTACTTCCGGATGTAAGCTGCTGTAGTGGTGTTGTTAGTCAGGACATGGACTGCCTTGTTTGCAGCTAGGTGCAAAATAGAGTGAGTGCAATGAAGCAAGCTTGCAATTCAAAGCCGTTAAGTGTTTTTTCTTTTTTTTTTTTTTGATGATGTCGACCGTGGTTCATTCATTGCCAGTTAGGTGCTGACTTCAGTATCTTATGATACGTTAAGGTTATTATTCGTTATGGGAGGCAAGGTTCCAGAATATACATGAGGTCAGGTTGCACAAGTGGTGACGGTGACAGGCGGATTGAAGACCATACCTTGGTTTAAGGAGCACGGCACGAATGAGAACGAGTGTGACGCCTATAGTGTAGCACCATATGATTAAGGCCTGGGCGGGTGTTGTAAGCGAAAAATCCATAGAAAGCTCGGATTTCAGGTTGAACATCATGAGACGAGGCAGAGAAATCGTTCTGTGGTGACATGGAAAATCCATATGCAGAAAGTGAAGGAAGATCACAAAACATCGTGCTGAAGGATGTTTTCACTGTTGCGAGCGGACGCAATAAGCCCAAGTAGGGAACGAGCACCAGAGGAAGGAGGTGGCACACAAGTGAACTGCGTTGTTGGAGCAGTTAACGTGTCAACGAGGGACCAACAAAAGCCGTGAATTATGAAGGGTTAGTTTGAAGTCGAGTTGAGGTTGAATTGCGTAGCCAAGCCATTGAGTTGCAGCAATGTCAAGAAACGTCAGGTGTGCGTTGGGAAAGGACAGTAAGCACGTCGGTTGAACCATAGATTAGAAAGTTAACTAGATATACCGTCTTACTTCTTCCCATCCTACGCGGAGCTCTGGCGGTAGTTGCGGCTACTAATACCTCGGCTAATGCTTTGTCTTCTGCTGCTTCGAAGGCAAAAGCATTAGCAGATGTATTAGTAGCCGCAACTACCGCCAGAGCTCCGCGTAGAATGGGAAGAAGTAAGACGGTATATCTAGTTAACTTTCTAGTCTATGGTTGAACGTTAGAGTGGCTGTCACAGACGAAAGTGAGGGATAGCAGGCACGTCGATGAGTGGCTGTCATTGACGAAAGACGAGGGACAGCAGGCTCGACAGTAGGAGGAATTTGTATGTCAGTCCCAGGTGAGAGATGAGGGACAGCAGGCACGTTTACAGAGGGTTCGAATGACTGCTACAGACGAAAATGAGGGACATCAGGCGTGTTGATAGAATGCTGAGTGGCCGTCACAGCGAAGATGAGGGGCAGCATGCCCGTTGACAAAGGATTTGAATTGCTGCTAGAGACAAAAATGAGGGTCAGCAGGCGTTGAAGGTTGAGTGGCCGTCACAAGCGAAGATGAGGGACAGCAGGCACGTAACAAAGGGTTGAAATGGCTGTTACAGACGAAAATGAGGGACAGCAGGCGAGTTGATAGAAGGTTGAGTGGCTGTTACAGTAAAGATGAGGGACAGCAGGCACGTTGAAATAGGGTTTGAATGGCTGCAAGAGACGAAAATGAGGGACAGCAGGCGTTGATAGAAGGTTGAGTGGCTGTCACAAACGGAGAGGAGGGACAGCAAGCACGTTGACAAAGGGTTGGAATGGCTGCTACAGACGAAAATGAAGGACAGCAGGCGAGTTGGGACAGTAGGCTTTGACAAGCGAGGGACAGCAAGCTTCATGGAGATGAGGATTGGGTTAGGCAGTGGAGTCTGATGAGCGGCAGAATGACGGTTGCAAGGTGCGTCGACGGAAAAAGTGACGAACTCGGCGAGGGAGAGCAGGGAATTCCGGTTAGTTGAGGAACCGCTGTTGCCGACGGCCGATAAGCAGAAGTCGTAGTGGTGGCAATGGTGCATAGGCGATCAGGCGGCAGTCATGATGGAGAGGCAATACGATGCGGGGAGCCCACGGAAGTCAAGCCGCGGGAGGGGAAGGCTGGTGGCTGTCCAGGCAAAATCCGAGTCGAGAAATGCGGTAAGAACAAGAGATCGATGAATTAATTGGAAAGACAGCTTCATCTTGGACTTTCGACGAGCGCTTTCAGGTTCGGGATGAAAAGGGTCGTGAAGGACTTTCGATGAGAACATGGGTGCCAGCAGATTCGGAGCCATCTTGGACTTTCGACGAAAGCAAGGTTTCAGATGAAATGGCGTCGTAAAAGACTTTCAACGAAAGCTTCAGGTGTAAGAAAGTGACAGGCTATCGACGAGGGGTCGTCCGGTGAAAGACTTTCTATGAGAGGGGACGAGGGGCTTTCACGTTCGATCTTCAGAACGAAGGACTTTCGACAAGAGATGTAGATGTGATAATCTTCAAGTGTAGGCTTCTTCATGGCGAAAGACGAACGAAAGACGAAAGCGAAGGACGAAGGCTTGAGGAGGGTAACAGCGACGATGTGTCTTGGATGGAGGCTGGAGGAAAAGAGATGGCTGGCTTTCGCCGTAACTCCATTTATGGACCCGCGCATGCGCAGGTGGGTATCTGAGCTGGACGTATCCAAAGAGTTTTGATTCCTCCAGGGTAACGAGCACTCAGGAACTGAATGCAAATAAATTTACAGGTAGTGGTTATTTTCTCACCAGCAACTAGAAAGCGATTGTTGAACAGTAAAATGAAAGAATCAGTGGATGGGTGACCACCTGGGAATCTGGCTGTTGCAGACATAGGGCCAAACGCCTCGTATATGTCCACGTGTAACTTGACGCGCATACAAGCAGACACAGAAAAGAAAGCAGCGCTGGTGTGTCCACGATCACGCGTAAAAAGGGGAGAGAATGACCGACCAACTTGACCTATTTATAAATCCCTCTTGAATACCCAGTTTCGCAGTAGCTGGAGGGCAAAAAAAAACCGTCCTGCCGCGCGGCTCACGCGGAGTAGTCGAGCCTACGCCAACTCCAACACGTTGCCGATTCGCACTGGATTATGGGTAAGCGACAGGGGAGAAACCAGTTTTCTTTTCTGCGTCCGCATCTACGCGCGGCAAGAAACGCGTGGACGTATACGAGGGGTTAGGGCTTCAGGCAGATGACCAGGAGTGGTTAACGCTCGTTAAACCCTTTGAAATCCCTTTGAAAGAATCAGTGTTTAAGCTAAACGCATATCCAGACTCACGCTAGTGTGTCGCGCCAAGTTAGGCAACAATCATCATAACAAACATCACATTAATTCAATTGTCGAGGTTGTAAAACATTGTAGCGCGACGCCATAGCGTCAATGTCTAATACCCTGAAGCAGAGTTGAGCACATTTCAGGTACTTGGATAAAAATAAGATTGCGGTACAAACGCTTTAATCAAGAGCAAGGACCCATCTGACAAAAATTAACTCGTGCAGGAAAGCCAGCTAAGCTCGTTTCAATGCAAAATCTGACCCTCAATAACATTTAAATGTGTAACTAGCTAGCTAAGCTAGTTCGCTCATCCCCATAATATTTCCATAGGGTGATATTCGTCGATACCGAGATAACGGGAAGGCTTCCAGCTATGAAATTGGACGAATGGCTACAGTACGATACGAACTGCGTACCTTTTATGGTTTAGAGTCTGGGAGTGTAACGGGGATGGCATGGGATGGCGCGTAAGTACGAAAATATTGTTATATCCATTGTTAGTATTGTTGGCATCGTCTCTCATTAGACGGCCAAAGTTCGGACAATGATAACGTGTATACTGACGTGCGTGCCTAGACACACACTAGTGTAGCACGATAAATATAAACAACGTAGCCAAAGAAATTGCATTCACGTCCAATTCACGAAAAATAAACCAACTATAGAATCATAGTAAAATAAACAAAGCCAAAAACTGGTGGAGAGGGCACCAAGTTGAGAGTGGTTCGGCCCTTCAAAGGAGTGATATCAACACACCAAAACTAATGAAATAAAACAAATTACAACAAAATTAAAACCATACCAAAAACTTATAGAGAGGTGGCTTAGTTGAGAATGGTTTAGCCTCTAGGCAAAAGGTAGTAGCAAAGTATTGAAAACCAATTTCATGTTGACGTGGCACTTTATTACACAACATCTGCACGAGTGGAGTTGAGCCTAATGCACGATTTAAAAAAAAAAGGAACTGATATCATATCAAAAACCAAAACTGGTAAAAGGGGCAGCCAAGTTCCGAATGGTTCGGCCCTTCAAATGAGTGATATCAACACACCAAAACATTAGCCAACTTAATCGCACCGAATAATACTTTGGACGTTAAATGAAAACTTGGAACATTGCTGCAGCAATATTCTAGTTTTCATTTAACCATCGATTTATTAAGCGGTCCGATTAACTTGCCGAATGTTTTGGTGATATCACTTCTTTGAAGGGCCGAACCATTCGGAACTTGGTGGCCCCTTTTACCAGTTTTGGTTTTTGATATATTTTTAAACCAAACTAAGCTGCGTTGTTAATTTCGAGGCCTTCGGCAGCTAAAATCGATAGAATTGCGTATTTATTTCTCAGATGCAGGCTTTCAGAGCTGGCTTGAATTGTTTCAAAGTGGCCAGCAACAATCGACTGCAAGCATAAACCTTTCTAGCGACGCCATAACCGTAAAAAAGATACAGGGATTACAAAAAAAAATTTCAAGTGTGCCGTAAAAAAGGGGGTTACATGATTGAATTTTCACTTGTTAAAATGTACACGGATAAAAATTGATGATTTTTAATTGAAATAATCAAATGTATAATTGAGAAAATTGCATCTGTTTAAGTGCTGTTGTGCTTTACGTTTTAAATATATGATTCGTAAAGCACAACAGCACTTAAAGTGATGCAATTTTCTCAATTGTACATTTGATTATTTCAATTAAAAATCATCAATTTTTATCCGTGTACATTTTAACAAGTGAAAATTCAGTCATATAACCCCTTTTTTACGGCACACTTGTCGTTTTTGTTTGTAATTAAATATGTTAAACAGCAACAATTATTTTTTATTTGCGATGTTTCGTCCACGATGTTTCATCCGTGCTATGTTTCGTCCACGATGTTATTGTTCGCGATGTTATATCCGCGATGTAACTTCTGAGCGATGTTTTGCCCGAACGATGTTGTGTCCCCGCGATGTTTTGTCCACTATGTTTTGGTGATGCGATGGTCTGGCGGCGATGTTTTAGCCGGGATCTTACAGAACTACGCAAGAGTTCTGAAAACTGGAGAAACGTTAAGAAAAAATGGAGGCAATGAAACTCTTTCCCACTTTGATAGCGTCACTCATGTGAAACAGATGAATTTACACCGTAAACCATAGTGGATTATACGAGTAGCACATAGTGGAGTTTTTTTTTAATTTATTAATTTACTTACTAGTAGTCGTACCCGGCTTCGCCCAGGGTTTGTTTCACACAGGGTTTTGTTTCGCTGTGTTCGTCCGGTGTTTGGTTTGAATGGTAATTTTACCCGATTACTGATACGGTCAATTTTTATTCTTGTAATACTCTCCCTTTCTTCCAATCCTCTCCCTCCCTCCCTCCCTCCCCTCTCCCTTTTAGGTTCAGTTAGTGCGTAATCATACGCCCAATGGTAACAGACATACTGGCCTCCCCCAATCTTTTTAGTTATTATCGCATTAGAATGCCAAGAGCAGGCTAACAGACGTATTGCCTAACACAGAGACATCACCCGTACACCGCCCCTTTCCCCTCCTCCTTCCCGTCTATCGCTCGGGCTTGAGCGAACCGTACCATGTCGAAAAAATCTGTCTTTCGAGCATCTGTTTAAGGCCATTTAAGACTTGCCGCTGAGATGACCGCTTTAGAGAAAAATGTTAGTCGAGTCGATATTAAGAAATTACTAAATTCAATATTAATATTGTGTGCATGAAGACCGGATCATACGAGTAGCAGTGGAAATTCACGTTGATTTTTTGTATTTATTTATTTACTTACTAGTAGTCATACCCGGCTTCGCCCAGGATTTGTTTCACACAGGGTTTTGTTTTGTGCCAATTCCAACTTTTCGCTGGCAAAAGAATTAACACAATCGTCGTTTTCATTGTTTCATTGTTGGGGTGCTTGTTTTCCTGTGAAACTTTGCTTTATAATGTAAGACTTTTTATTTTTTTTATTTCTATAGAAGACCAAATGTCGGACATGTATTTCACAGTATGGCAATTTATAAAGGACATACACTCTCTACTTTCGTGCATCCTAAGCTAAATGGCTTTTGCAACACTAGAGGTTACAGAGAATGTAGCAAAACAAGTTTCTCACGAGGGGAAGAGTTTTCCAACGTTTACACACGTTTGACCTAATGTTGCAAAACTGAGTCATACAGGAAAGCCAACCTGGAGGCATGTGGTACCTTGAATTTGGTAAATTTATTTGGTTTTGTTGTTTTACTGGATACGTTTAGTCCACAATGAAAACGAGGTACTATAGGCTATAGAAAATGCCATTCTGAAAGCAACATTAATTTTTTTTTTTTACGGAATATCACTTTGATCTATGACACTGTTTACTAAACTAAACTATCTTCCGTGCAGCGTCAAAAATTTATAACTTCTAATTCTACCCCTCCCCAACCCCACACACGTTTTGAGAATCATCCTTTCTTCTAATATGTGCTTATAATGGTCGCGTCCTTTCTTGAGTCCTCCCATGATGCAACGCAAATTATCGAGTGAGCTGTACTGGCAGCAAGGCGCACTGACAGAGCCGAATAAAGTGGCGGCCACTCCACGTTCTAAACTTCGTCAAGGAAAAGCTAACAACAGTCAAGCCAGGGAAGTAATTCTAATCGTTGCGCGTTGATATCAGCAAGATGTATTCCCCAACAGTACCTTGAAAAGTACGGAGGATTCATTAAAGGCTACTGCAGAATACACTGGAGTAAGTTATTCTACCGTAAATAGAATGCAAGAACAACAAATTTGGGTTTGGAAGAATTTCCCTGAGCTTTATTGTTGATCAAAACAAAGTCTTTTGTTAAAGAACAAATATGGTTCATTTTCAGACCCACCAAATACTGATAAGAGCCAGATGTCCTGTTTTATCTCGTAGTACTGAATAAACGTTCGTTTCCCACTTATTTTATTTCCTAAAATGATATGTATACAAAATTTATGCACCCCCCCCCCCCCTCCCACATCAATCCCCACCTAACCACACGTTTTGGGTATAGAGCACCAATAATATATTTTGTACGATTTGAGGGGAAAAAAGAAATAACTACAAAAACAGCTTCGCTTAAAAAAAAAAAAACACACACCCTCAACCTCGTATCTCTATACAAATTTACAACTCTGGAGGCGCAAGTAAACAATACGCTTTTCAGAATAAAAACCGTGAATTACAATTTGACCTGCAATTTTAGAGAACAAGAATAATATAAAATGTTCTCAAAAATTGTAGGTCTGTTTCTGATTAGTGTTGTCTTGAGACCCAAAACTAACGACACGAATGAACAACTTAAGTGGTTGTTCATTTAATTTTGTGTGCCTGTGAATTTTCATGGAGAGTTGCCGTCAGGGGCGTCGTACACTCACAAAATTAGGAGGGGGGGGGGGGAGAGGGTAGGGCCAAATCTTTTCTAACTAGGGGACTGGGGGAGTGCAGGGGGAACGCTTTAATGAGTTTGAGACACCTGGAAGACCCAAATTGACCCTTTTTAAAAGGAAGGGCTGCTACCAGGCGGCCCGCCGTCCGCGCACAACCCAAAATCGTGTTTGTTTACGGATTATCATTCGCGAAATTTTTTTTTTTTTTTCAAGTAAAGAACAGAAACAAGTATTCTTTCTTAACCACTTATGCCTCCAATAGCAACGTTTATTTCACTTTTTTTTTATTAACACGAAAAACCTTTTTTTTTAAGCGTAATTCGCGCCTGCTAGGGATAAAAAAAAAGATTTTTTTCCTTCTGCCGGCATAGCACACGCCTACCAATGAACGGATTTCAGCAGCTGGCCGGTCGGCTTTCCCGCAGAGCAGTCTACAATGCTGGTTACATGCAGGGAGCTCCACTGCTGCTGGCAAAAAAGTCGATGACTATTTTTCAGAGGAATCAAGAACCGGCGCGCGTATTATAGCACAACGTTTATACCTATTAGCATTGCTTAAATGTTAATTTTAACTTCTTGACATGTTACCATCGCCAAACGACTTGTTACTAATTGGTCAGCATACATTAGGAATTGCACGGTGCTAGTATGGGCCCCACTGTATTTCAGCTGATGTCACAGTCAGAGCTAGATATTTTTTTGGGAGGGAGGGGAGGGGAGGAGGGATTGCAAACGGGTAATTTTTCGAACCCGTCCCATTTTCCCATTAAATCTATCCGACAATTTTTCGCTCCCATCCGATTTACGGAGTAATAACATCTCCCTCCCACTGTCCCAAATCCAGTTTATCGAGCTATTTGGGCCTAATCCAATTTATCAACCAAATTTCACCCCGATCCAATTAATCGCGTAGTACTTCGGCCTCATCGATTTTACCGAAAGATTTATTTTTTCTTCTATTCAATTTATCGGACATTTTTTTCCCCTTCCATGCAGTTTCCTACTTTCTGTTCAAGTCTCGCGTGGGCTAATTAATATACGATGGTTCTTGACATCACATGTACTGTTTGTTGTAAGGCCGTAAGGAAAGGCCATCAGATTGCAATGGTGTTGGCTTGTACCAAGCTAGCCATGAATATACTACTATGGGCTCATAAGAGCCCAGTTGTATCAAGTGACGGTGTAGTTATACTTTCTTGCGTGAATATCTTCAAATCGTTACATTTTATTTTGTTCACATAAATCTGATGAATTTCGCTTCGTCAAAAAAAGTCGCACCCCGGCCCAGTTTTTTGGAGGTCAATGCCCCCACCCCCTCCCTTTCTCCCTCCGACCTTGGTCACGCGACCCTTTGGAGCACGGGTAGCTGCAAGCACTGAGGCCTCAGATTCGATAGGCGTCCTGGTCCCAGCTGTACATCTCTGGCTTCGAACTGACCCGGGTTCGATCCTGATGATGGGAAGTGTATATGTACGGTTTTTTCTTCAATTGTTTCCCGCCCGTTGCGCGAGGGTTTCCTCCGGGTACTCCGGTTTCCTCCCTCATGCAGCAAAAAAAAAACTCTCCTGATGGTGGTATCTTACACTTAACATCCGCCGCTTGGGTTTGAGTGGGTGGATGCCTCGTGCGTCGTCTCTTTCTATTTCTATTTTCCCCTCCTCTTGCCCCCCCCCCCCCCCCTGCTCGGCTCACAGCGTGTCCCTGCGACGCAGGAGTGACGATTTTTGCCGTTTGTTTTACTTCCAGCTTAACTTTTGTCAAAATGTGTCTTTTTTTCCTTTTTTAGTAACACGATGTATGAACTTCAAATGAAGCCCTAAAGGGATTTGTACAGTACCGGACAACGAATTTTGAACGAACATTTATCATCCAAATATGAATTTAGTTCTCTCTCTCTCTCCTGGTTTGAATAAACAGGGTGCGTACACAACGATGCCAAGAAGTAGTTTGATCCAGGCAAATGCAGTGCATCGAAGCTGGGGTGGCAATGATGCGTTTAAAATTCGTTGTTCAGTACTATAATATACGCCGAACAAGGAGTAACAACCGAATAGCAGGTTCCAGGGGCGACCAGAGGGAGGAGGAGGAGGAGCAACTGTCACTTCCGCCTCTTCGCCAGAGCTTCAAGGTAGCACAGCTCACCAGTTCAGGCTAAAAAACAGGTTCAGGAGCAGGTCACTAATGGCTCCACTTTTAAGAGGAGATTACTAAACGTAATTTTTTTTGCTAAAAGGTTAATTTTGGTAACCAGTTTTTTTTTTTTTTTGGAGGGGGGGGGGGGGGGGCCCCCCCGACCAATTAAATAACAAAGAAGTCGTTTATTACAGAGCTATACTTGGCCCAAACTGAGCAGAGCGACCATATTTATCAAATGCCATACTTTCTGGGTGGATATCTTTGGGTTTCAGGCACTTCCTGGGCTCAAACATTCATGGTGGTCAACCCCTTTTTATTTTACCATCAGTTTCAGGAAGATACGCGGGTCAACCCTCTGTATTTTCTCATCAGTTTAAGGAATATATGCGGGTCAACCCCTTTTCATTTTACCATCAGTTTCAGGAAGATATCCAGGTCAATCCCTTTTTATTTTCCAATCAGGTTCATGGAGATATGCGGGGCAACCTTTTTTATTTCCCACAAGTCTCAGTAAGATATATGGGTCAATCCTATATCAACATCAGTCTATTTTGTGTTGCTGTTTCTGTTCCCAAGCCCTGTAAAAATTCCAAAAAGCGAAAAAAAAAGGCTGTTCAGTGTGTTCTGGCACCCTGCTGCTCGCGGTACTAAACTGCTGACAAATCCACTAAAACAAAAAAAAAATCCTCAGATTGCACTCGAAAGGTGTGAGCCATAGGACCCCCATCAGACATCTGGGCGACCCTGAATCATTCAATGTCAACGAGTGTTTGACTAAAATAAAAATAAAAATTAAGACTGATGCCTGGACACAACCCAGCATCAGAGTCGATACCGAACTCTCGTTGCACAAAAATGCAGTCTTTTTAAAATTTCTTATGAGGTGTAGGAATTTCCTAGTCCAGAAATTCGTCAGGTTGGAGTCAAGAATCCGTTACACTCTGGGTCAATGTATGAATTTCGTAGTGCAGAAATTCGCCTAGTTGGGTACAAGAGTTCGTCAACTCTGTGTTAGTCGCAGTGCCACAATCGCAACTAGCCTTATCCAAGGAGGGGTGCAAAAACAAAATGCTAGGCCACCCCTCAACACGTAAACAAATATAGGGACAAAATTACTCCCAACCTCTAATAAAGTATAGTGAAATTTGATTCCTTTGAGCTCACGAATTTAGGGCCCCCTGCTTCTTGCAGCTTTGCACCACACCTAATTGTGGCAGTGGTCATTCGTACCACTCTCCAGACCTCCGCATTCATAATAGAACTTTTGACAAACTTCTGGTCTTTGTCATTCACGAGCCAACGTGATATTCGCTTCCCACATCAGAGAGCAACTTTGCTCCATATTCCAGAAATTACCCAATTTTTTTCGGCCTTAAAGCGCAATTGAAATTCTACACAATAATGGTGTGCGAATAACTTACATCAGAAGTCAAGAACCTATAAACAACCACTGAGTACCATAACAGAAGAAGAGCGCCACGTGTTTCGAATTGACTCGAACGAAACTACCTGCTATTGTGCGGCATCAAGTTTAAAGTTCAGTGGGCCAATTGGGCAATAAGGAAAATAAGATTTGTCCGTTGCTCTAGAATAATAATAAAAAAAAAAAAACGGGTATTTGGTGCAGTTAATGGTGGGTGTAATAAATAAAATTTGGGCTAGCAACCAACAATACGGGTCACGATATCAAATACGAAAATAGCCAATACATTAGCAGGTACACATTAAAATTGTAGGCTGGTCATTGACATTTCAAACAAAAGCAATGCTTTTTATAGTTTTTCAAACTAACTTTGGCTGCTTGCTTCACTTTTGGAGATAATGCGATAAATGTCGAACGTTTGTTTATTAGCAACAAATAACGACAATTTTGCATTCGGATTCCCTGTGCTGTTTTTTTTTATCACCCATTTTCAGAAATTACTTAGTTATCCGCATTTAAAATTTCTATTCAAGTAGGGTATAAATAGTCCATATTTTATTTCGACGATCTTCTAATTTTTACTCTACTCTTTAAAACCTTCTTAAGACTAACTATTGAGTACTGTTCACAGATTGCTCGCCCTTGCTATGTTTTTCATTTTTGTATGGATACCTGCCAACACAGATTTACTACATAGTGTGGACCATTTAAATCCATTCCTTACTCTAAACGTCTTCAACAACTCTCCCTTGTCTATGTATACATTGCCGATTTCTTCTTTACCTCCAACACCAGGGGACACCCCTTCAAAGCACGGGGAAATGTATCCTCTGGCAATGTTTGGATCGCTTTTTTTCCGAGCAGGTGTCAAACCACGGAACACTCTTCGACCCTCTGTGGTGTAGGGTCAATCTTTATATTCTTTTAAAATTATACTTGACCACCATTTTAATTTAGTCCTGGGTCGAAGGGAGGGCACAAATGCTCTCTGCTGGCGCAGTCTTCTTTTCTATTCTATTCTGGCTGTGCAGTGATATTCACCCAACATCGATTTGTACCATCCATAAACTGTTATGAAGATCGCGACTCATTAACTTGGCGGCAGCCACTGGCTGTGGTGCTGTCGTGGTACTGGCCTTTAATGTTGCGCTCAAGATAATGTAGTTTACTTGCAGTTGATCTTACATTCAAATCCCACGGTAGCAGTTTTCTAACTTTAAAATGTTCGTGGAGCGGGGACATCATTCCTCCCTCCTGCACAGAGAATTTTAGTACAAAGTTCCAGGTCTTGCGTTAGCGATCTCGTGGTCCACTTCCTTACCGTAAGGTACACATTAGTTTAAAGTCTGTGGTTCACCTAGGTATTGTCCTGGTATGGATGCGTTTCCCAGATTAATAAAGCTAGCTTTATGCACTGTAAACTTTAGCACTAGCTAGCTGTGTAGTCTAGCGTTATGTTGAATTTTAAGACAATCCAGCTGGTCTGGGCTAAAAATTTTAATGCATGCTTGTTCTATGCCGTCACTAGGATTGCTGTGTTAATTTATTAGTTTTTACCAAGTCTGTGAAAGCATCTCGCTTCAAGCGCTATTTAAAACCCTGTTTAAATGTCCAGCAGTTTACTGCAGGGCAGGGTTTTAACTACTCTAAAAGTATTACGTCTAAAAACGGAACTTAATGTTCAACCAGGCACATAATAGAAGCGTTGGAGTTTAAAATATGTTATGCGAATTATTTCCGAGAAATAACTGTCGTTTTAACATTTATATATCATCTTTAAAGCGGCACTTGGTAGGTGGTGCTTGTCTGAAAGCTCAATGACGTCATCACACCCTCTCCAGGCAGGGAGAGGACCTGTAGGAGAGCACCATGTGGCACCAAAGACAGAACGGTGTACCCATTTTGGCCTAACCAAGGGCACAAGCATAGTTTTAATCATAACGGTCCGCACCACGCAGCGCGGGAACAGACAACTCGTATAAAAAGGCTAGCCGATCGATAATTAGCATCTCTTACATCAACCAGAAGGAGCGTGAAGCTATACAGGAGTCGTTGGGACTCGATCGTGTTTCGTGGACGTAGTGGTTTAGGACGCCGTGACGGCTGAAGACAAATCATGATCATGGCACTCTGAATGCCGAGGCCGTAGACGGAAGATCATTTTCTTTGGCTTGTATTATATTTTTCTAGCGTGTCCACTGTATTGTGTAGGGACATTACTCATTAGTAGATATGTGTGTCGCCATTAGTGCAACCATTCTTAATGGTATATAATTTCAATAACAGTTAAATAAAAGTCAGTAGTGGTCACAGCATACCATGTGTCACTGTCATCGCTGTCCAAATTCATAATTGCAGAGTTGCCCGGCCACAGGGTCATTCTGGCAGCGCAACCGCTAGCTAATCAGCGACTGGTACCTATCCTGTTTTCCTGGTTAGAACGGTTTACTTTGCACAGACTGTCAATACTGTAATGAAAAGCAAAGTTTCCTATTTTTACAGTGAATGACTAGTACCTTGTTTATTTACTCCGAAATGCTGTTGGGTTTGACTGTACGAAACCTGAGGTGGGCTAACTTCTTAAATTGAAAGATCAGTGCTTCACTAGCTACTTGAACCATGTTTTTCTTGATCCAGCATAATCCTTTCATGCCCGCATTGGCCAAATGGCAACAGCTACAAGATGGAGCAAAAAGTAATAATAATAATAATAATAATAACATAAAAGGTTTTACCAACTATTGGGTATGGTAACGGTAGGGTAACCCACTTACACCACCCCAATGATCCAAACATTAATAAACTCGTCGTAGGAATTTGGAGAGGTTGACCCCCCACAATGTGCATATGAAGGCGTCAACCATCGTCACATAAACGATCGACTGCAGAAACAAATTCCAGCAATCCACAATCCTGTTGGAGAAAAAAAACTTTCTACAGTCTGTCTTAAAGGTTTTGTTTTTGAATTTTAAGATGGTGTCCGAGAGTTTGATTGTTAAGATACACAGAAAAAAAAAGGCAAGAAAACCGGAAACTGGTCATGGATAATTTGATAGGTCACAGCGAGATCGTCCTGGAGTCTATGTATTTCTAAAGGTTCCAGTCCCGTACTAAGAAATCTTTCACCTGGCATCAACGTGTGTAGTTCAAGTACGCAGTGAGTAAAAGCACGCTGGACCGACTTTAGTAAGTCGACATTATTTAACAGGTGCAGCAACCACACAGGGCTTGCATGCCAAGTACTGGTCGCACATACACCTTAAAAGCCCAAACCATTGTCTTTAAATGGATTTTGCCGAAACACCTGTTAGCAATGAACAAGTGCCAAAAAGCATCATTAGTAATCTTAGAACAATGTTTTGAGAATTTCAGGTCCGAATTGAAGAGAATGCTTAAGTCGGTGATCGAGAGCTTATTCTCAATAGTGGTATCATTAATTTGGTAGTCAGGAGAATCCATACTATTTCCAAATTGGGTCGAAATGCATTTAGACAGGGATAAAAGGAGTTGCCAGTCCAGGGACCGCTTGGACACCACGTTGATTACATCTGCGAGTTTCCAAGCATGCCGCTAGCTACGTGAGGGGTCCCAGGGAACAGCAGCAACAGACCAGTGGTAAGCGTCCTCGTCACCAAACCAAAAGAATTCCGGCTAGAATCCCGTGACTGACCTATGTGGGACATGCAAGATTAATTTGCAAAATTTCATGCAAAATTAATTGTGCTGAAAGAGTTATACCACATTTTTCTTGGCCCAGCACAACCCTTTCATGCTCGCAGTGGGCAAATGACAACAGATACAAGATGGAGCATAAAGTAAGTCCCCAGGCGCGCAGCGAGCTTCATAAGGGGTCCCCGGGGATCCAGTGCAAAGATAATAACAACAACCCACTGGTTAGCATCCCGTCTCCAAACCAAGTGAATGCTAGTTCGATTCCCGTGACTGACCTATATGGGTTTAAAAAAAAGTCACCAGAATTAATTCGGGCATGATTACTAAAAAGTAAAGATCAAGCTTAACAGACGTTACTCGTAGGCAAATTTAAATTTATTAAAAACTGAAATTTAATGTTCGTTTTTAAACATAAATTGTACAGCAGTGTTACAAGACAGGGTCAAACAATATTTATATCTACGGTATAACAGAAGCACACAGAAAATGCTTAAAATCCACCCACATCCGTTCCATCCACTTAAAATGCATTTGCATAATCACAGCGTTGGTCTTGTGAGGCTTACATCTTGCATCGCCTCAGATTTACATTTAGTTTTATTATACCGTTTATCTAACAAAGGCCCCTCTAACAATTCAATTACCTTCCATCCCATAATAGATTTGATGCTCTTTCAAGACCGAACACGATACTTGCCGCCCATTTGCCACCAGTAGATTGCACAAATCGGCCGGGAGCCAAGCAACAGTACATTTTAGGCAATAATGATTTTTATATGGCCAGTGAACCAGGTTAAGACCCTTAAATGCTTAGGCCAGAAAATAGCGCAGCAGGAGGATGATTCGTTTCGCATCAACTACAAATTCATTTAAGTGTCTTATGATGAAAGACCAGTATGTCACTTGGTTATGTGGGTGGACTTGGTTTGGTTATTGATTTCTGGATTTTGAAACTCGACATGGATTGTAAGATGACCTCATAGCAAGGTTGTAAGCAATAATAGGAGAGGGAATCATCCACCAATCATGACCTCAAAAGAAAAGCCACTGATTATGCTTGAAAAGGTCACAGCTAAAGGTTACTGGTAGGGAGAAAAATATCATTAGAACTTTGAGGGGAAATATATTCGAGACTCATTAGAAAACAATTACACAAACGGTGACTTCCTTTTGGTCCTAGATTTGGTACAGAAAAGCTGAATGGGCAATTACATCAATTTTTTTAAACTGGCAATTTACTTTAACTTCGGATCACCTACAAAACTAGACACAAGCAACGGTGGGAACACGTGGGTCACTTGCATAACTAGACACAAAAGAAGCAGTGGGAATACGTGAGTCACCTACACAGCAACTATACACAAAAAGGAGCAGTGGGAACATGTGGGTCACCGTCGCCTAACCAACAGCTTGACACAAAAGGGAACAGTGGGTCACCTAACAACTACTAGACAGACACAAAAAGACCAGTAGGAACACGTGCCTCACCTACACACAACTAGACACAAAAAGACCAGTTGAAACAGGTGGGTCACCTAAACAGGCTTAACACAAAAGGAGGAGGGGAAACACGTGGGTCTCCTGCACAGCAACTAGACACAAAAGGAGCAGTGGGAACACGTGGCACACCTGTGCAGTAACTCGACACAAAAGGGGCAGTGAGGTAGAGAATGGGTATCCGGAAAAAAAACCTCCGACAGAACGGACAGAAAAAAGAAAATTGACTGGCTCCCAGACGGCCAGCAAAATTGAGTTTCTATTGCCTAATATATTACCTGCATATTTAGCATTCTCTTTCGGAATGTGTGTCTTTCCCTAGAAATTTGAAGTTTTAGTCCTCCAGCTCGATAGCCCTGGTGCGCATGCGTGCATCCCTCCTTTATAGCACCTGTCATGAGAAGGATGCTGCCTTTCTTTCCACCCGGATTGTCATGATGGTGACTCAAGAGGGGAGGTAGGGTTGGTACAGGTAGTGTATGTTTTCTTTTAGGCAATAGAAATAAAATTTAGCCTGCCATCTGGGTGCATGTCAATTTTCCCTTCTAGTTGCCGCCGAAAATACCCATTCATTACCTGTAAATTTAGTATTTACAGAAGACCTCACCCAAATAGTGGTGGGCACCACCAGACGGGTACCACAGGAACCGAGCTAGTTCCACCCCGGAAGCCAAAGGATTCCAACGTTAACTTCATTGAATGTGTTAAGTTCATGAGAGTAGCGAGTTATTTTTTTTTAAAGTAGACTGGAACTTATCAATTTAATTATTCATTCGGAAAATGATAGCCAAAAATGTTCACATGGTTGAAGAAAACGTTAATGATTTGTTCTTATTATTAATATTTTTGGTGGCAGTGACTTTCTGAGGTTTGAATAGCCATAAAAGATGCAGTTGTGTTATCTTACCTTCTGTACAGAGAATGAATTGGTTGTGCATTGTAAAGAATCTTGTAACGGAGATGGAGGCAACGTTAACGTCAGGTGGAAGGGACAGTGTGAAGAGATGCCATGGTCACTGTTCTGAGTTGGAGTTGTTTTTTTTATGAACATAAGCTAGATGTCACAAAATGGGGGTTCTGCCTGTGTCTGTGGTGAATCTTAATAAATAGACGATAAGCTGGGATCGATGTGGTCATAGAACGTTCTTTGTTGTTGTGGAAACGGAAGCGCAAATGGTAGAAGAATAATGGGAAAAGTCCTTCCCTTAAGAAGGAAAAAAAATTCGAGACAACAATGAATGTCGTCGAAAAGAGATGCATTGTATTTCAATTAAAAAAATTTGAAGGTGACGACTCCAGTGTGAAAAGTTGGAGTTTTGCTTAGAATCACAACTGTATCGGGTCAATAGAAGCTTGTCACAAATATCCTAGTGTCCAGTCATGTGAGAGAAGTATTTTTTTTTGGTGTTTTTTTCTTTTTTTTTAGTGGCAGGCAAACATTCCTGAAAATGGTGTCGAATTATAATAAAGTTATGTCAGGGATGCATCGTTTCTGATTTACTGAGAAGAAAGCATTTCGTAAAAAAAAAATTACAGAAGAAAGAGAAAAGAAGATCCCCGAAGGTAGAAAGAGGACTGTGAAAACAGTGAAGATTCAATGCCAATGATTACCGTATGACTTATGGTCAACGACACAGTTACAAAAGAAACTTCCATTTTTTCGCCGTTTTTTTTTTTTTTTTTTTTTGGTTAGTGTTGAAACGTCGGAACTGTTTACTTTTTTTTTTGCAGAAGGTTTGAAGAAAAGTGCAGAAAAGTCGCAGAAGGGTTGCATAGGGTCAAGAAATGTGAAAGAATTTTAAAGGCGAGGCGATACAATTTTCGTCCTCATCCTTTCATCATCAAGGTTTTGTTTTTGCATCGAAACGGAAGAGGAGAAAAAAAATTTTTTTTGTGTGTAAAGCATGAGGAGGGGGATGTTACGGGCGAAGGTGGAAGTTGAAAGCAAACCCAGTGCTTTAGATCGACAGCTCAAACATGGAAGGTCAGTCGATTTCACTCTTACAGTTTGTTTCAGCACAGTTGAAAGTGGAGTAAAGTCGTCAGCATCATTACATTGCCACAGTGAAAAAGCAGTGAATTTATGTTTTGGTAAGGCCAGGCAGGCAGCTGACCAATCTTGGGCGATGGTATCCAGTGCTGTATTGTCCCTCGAATGCGAAATGAGAGGGGAGCAATTGATTAGTCGATTGAGGCGTGTTATCAGACGAGGAAGTTTCGGAGTTAGCAAGGTTGGCCATGGCTGGAATGAACGTTAAAGGTATGTCAGGCGGATTGACACTTGAGAAATGAAGTGGGTCACGTGGAACTTTGATTGGCTTTTTGCGTGCTCTTCTTGGAAGGTAAGGACCCTTCCCATATTTTGGTTTTCGATAATGACGAGTGCTTGAGGGGTTAGGGTTAGGTTGTTTTTTTTTTTTTTCTTTGGCGTTGGCCAGTTGAGCTTGTAGGCGAAAAGGAGAGTTTGATTTTTTTTTCAGTTTCTCGATCTCTGCGTGCAATGCATTGCAGTTTTGGTGAGAGGAAAGATTGTGAATGATCTTGTTCACGTTTTTATCAACAATTTTCTTTTTCCTGCGAGAAAGGTGCAATTCCCTTTCAGGATGGTTTTCTTGTCGACTGTGGGTGTCTTGGTTTTGCAGGAGCAAAAGTTAATGGAGCAGGAGTGTTAGACACTGATGTGTCAAGACTGAAGGAAGGGGGAGAAGGCTTGGCCGACTTTTCTAAATTCGGAGTTGAAGATTGGATGGCTGGCAGAGATGGTTTGAATGCAGACAAGCATTTATCTACTGGTGCGTCAATGATATCAACTTCTAGAAGTGGAAAGGCAAGATGTGCTGCAGATTCAGCGGACTTGGGATTGGATACGGGGGAATCATTACCCAACAAACAGGATGGGGAAGTTTTTCTTTTTTACTATTGATTGCACGAGCCTGTGGATGGAGAACTGTCCTAAACGACATCTGCACCAGGAGCCACAGGTTGTGCTGATGGAGTGTCTGGCGAAGAAGAGTCCGTTGAGAGCAAAGGGTTGCGCCATATGGCTTTGGAAATGTGCAAATTCCTAAAGCTTTGTCGGGAGTGTCGGGAATTGCGGGGCTGTTAAACTTCAGACTGTTCTAATGCGGATTTCTGCCGTTGTTTTTTGGTCCTTACGAGCAACTGAAAGTGTTTATTTGGCCACAATTTTGATCCATTTGGTTTTCCTAATGGACATGTAAATAGTGCATGGATTGCGTTCCAAATCACAGTTCCTGTGTTTACAGCATGTGGTGTTGGGGTCAATTTCGGGGATTGAAGAAATGATACCTGCACATCTGCAAACATCCGAAATGCTTGGTGCCAGATGGGATCTGTCGATGGTTCCCGTAGATGCGATGTGAAGACTGGAGTATCCGATGTGACCGCCACATAACTTAGCCGTGCTGAAAATTAATGAGACGTGGTGGCGAAGATGAAAGCGATGAATATTTTGTGCGAATGCGCAACTTGGTTGACAACTGGGTTTTCCCGCCTACGCGCGCCGGTAGTAGAAAAGCATTGTGGGAGGAGGATCATGTTGGAAATTGACGCCGGATGTCGCCATGAGTCTTTGTCTTGACAAATATTTTTTTGTTTGATCAAACATGTGCGATGAATTGTCATCTTTCTGCTACATATTCAGTACCTTCCTAAAGCACCGAACAGAGCGAACAGAACGCACCACTGTTACAGACAGTTTGGCTCCAAACTTGACGCCGCGCGTGCGCAGTGATGTTACGTCAGCCGTTCAGTACCTTCGTAAACTACAATACAACTCAACGAGCTCAGCAGCTTATTGATACGTCATACCTTCACCGCGACCAGACCTAGCTAATGGATTTAACCAGGATTGGCTAATAGATGTGACCAGGCAAGAGCAATGCCAAATTGCGAACCATCTGAGGGA